>CP136065.1:10557715-10759046 GCA_032622095.1 Siphonodentalium dalli | reverse complement strand
AGAATGCAACAGAATTTAAACTTTTTCAATGGAAGGGGAAGAACTCTATCTTTAATATATAGAGTTATTCCCCCCTGCATTGAAAATATTACTGCTTTTTTACTGAAATCTAGATGAAAAAAAACGTGTTTTGGAACTCAACAAAAACAACATGTCCACAGTTTATTACACCGGATAAGTTGATAATACAATGTTTTGGAGCTTCCTCTTTCAAATGGTATATAATATGGCATATATTTTATAAAATGTAATCTGGGGGTTCGAAAATTAACTGGGCCTTAACTTCAACGTCATAGCAATAATTATTAACAAGTTCGAGTCAAAAGGGTCCAATACTTCATTCTAATTTATGTGCATTTTCTGTTAACGTGTGTTATAATCTATTGCACTTATATATTTGGGCCATTATATTATTCAAAATAACTCCTATACAAATCATTTATAAATCAGATGATTTATTAAAGTTATGTCTACATAAAATGACACTTCATGAAAACGACATATATGTCGTTCCACTCACAAAACTGTACAGCGACATATATGTCATTCTACTCGCCAAAGGGTTAATCGTTTCCTAAACTAAATACTCATTGATAAGTAGTTCATTTAGGAAATGTTCAGATAATAATTTGAACAAACAACCATAGCATTTGTTGAACTTATTATCTGAATCCTTCTGCAATTCTTTTTATCATTTTATATGCCTGTCTTCTGCTCATTTTTCCTAAACACCCCTAAGAATAAATATAATCCAATATATACTTTTATAACTGCATCTCTAAATTCAACCTCTGGGGACCTCAATCTGCAAAAAACAGGCACACTAAACTCAGGCTTTGTCGCAACAATTATCCTTTTTGGCCCTTAATGCTATTGCCTGTTAAAGATGAATGAAACTTTATCCAAAATATACATGTCTACTGACTCTACTTACACAAGAAATAAATATTAGCATCCGAGTCCATGCCCCTCCCACAGCAGCAAGAGAGGACTCCTCCTTCCTCTACCAAGGTCATGTGACTTGTAGTTGAACGATTGGTCCTCTGATGCGTAGCATGTGTACAAACTATAGGATTTATTCTGTCAACAGAAGGAAAGTAAAAAAAGCTAATAAATACAAGATTAATGAATGTTAACAGTATGTTAATTCTGATGTGCATGCATTTATTGCTCAGATTATATACTCTGGATAAGATGGGTATTAATTGACAATGGTGTCCTTTTAAAACATAGACAACAAATTAGCTCTGAAAATATGGTGCTGGACATTTGCATAGCGGGCTAGCATCACTAAATTCACTCTGGGGACCTCATTCTGCTTAGGCCTCATATTCTGGGAAGTTTCTATGGTATCAAATTAACATTGTTTTTTAGTTACGTTTTTCCCATCTGGGAAGTTTCTATATCCCCCTAATTTGCAGAAGATAAAATCCATAATTGAGGCGCCCAATGGGTGAACATCACCAACTTCAACTGGGAAACTTCTATCTGATCCTAAGTCTACCATAGAAGTTGAGGGCCTAAGCAGAATGAGGTCCCCAGAGGGTGAATTTAGTGATGCTAGCCCGCTATGCGGGGTAGCGTCACTAAATTCACCCTCTGGGGACCTCATTCTGCAAATGACAGGACACGCTATTTGCAGGCTTGGGATCATGATAAGCTTCCTTATCTATTCTAGTAATAGTCTGAAAATGTAGAGGGAACTTTGTTTTGCCTATATGTGACCCGCCATATCAAATCCAGTCGGAAGTCGGGATTTTTTTACCCTGTGGCCAATGCATTCTCTTATATATGCGAGTCGACCATAGGTCGCCTCGCATATATAAGAGAATGCATTGGCCTAACAATTTTTTTACAATTTTAATAATTTGTTTCTTGTATTCTTTAACAATTTTATAATTTCACCCATACAGAGCCCCAGACAAACATGAGCAGACAACACTCTTCTATGTGCTTCTATATACGTGTGGGGCTCCCTGCAGGGTAATGGATGTTTTTTTTATTTTATGTCCTAAAAATGATATTTTTAAAAATATAATATATATTTCCTTAAAGAAAGCCTGAACACTGAACTATATGGATAGATGTCCTGCGTTTGTAAACCATAGCAGAAAAGGGGTTAACTTTTTGGTGGTCGCCTACGGTCACTCACGGTCTTCACTCTTCAATGGCTTGCCTCGGAATCAGTCACGCATGCGCAGTCCCAATATAATTCACTGGTACAGCTTGAATTAGCCAGTTTATTTTCAACTCAATCAGAAGATTGGCGAGTCGCGGGGTTGGGAATGGCACCGCCATGGGAGGGCCCCTATGATAGTTCAGTGTTCAGGCTTTCTTTAAGGAAATATATATTATATTTTTAAAAATATCATATTTCCGCCAAAGGAAGCCCTCACACTGAACTATATGGATTAGAATGCAAGCCCAGGAGGAGGCACGAGCAATAAAGTTAATAGCCAAATTTTGAGTAAAGGTACTCTTCTAAAACAGATTGTACCATATATGAACACTTTAACATGAATCTGTTTGGATTATTTACGTGAAATAACTCATATAGTTAGAGTGCTATATTGCTCAAATGTGTACCGCCCTCCCCCCTTGTTTTGAAACAAACATCCCATGAGGTGCCATCCAATGCATAGTTGCGAGCGAACCGAGCAAGTATACACGGAAGAAGAAACTCTTCGTTCTTCTCTGTGTCGTCTTCTTCAGCTGTCTGTTCTAAGGTCCCACCCGTCAAGGTCCCATGATGCAGAATCATGAAGGAAGGAGACTAACTCACTCCTCCGCCTTAGCGACAGAACGACCTGCACAGACGGAGGCCCACTCCGACGATGGCGAGACAACCAAAGTTAACTAACTGGCTATTCGCCAAAGAAAAAGCCAGAGAACCTGATGCCAAATTTGTGGCACAGGGATTGAGTTGAGAACCCATTAGGCCAAACAGGTTGAACAACGATAATGGAGTCAAGCCATCTGAACAGAGGGAGCCCCCACCACCGCATCTTGCAAGGTGGTCATGCCCCTGTCGTTCTTAGAACAGCTTCCTTGTTTTTCTTCTACTGATCACATGTCTCTGAGGTACTTTTGCATCACAAGATATCCGACAGAAATCCTGTGATACAAATCTTACGCGTATATAAATATATAAAAATGATATAAAAAATATATATCAAGGTGATCTATAAGTCAGCAATGAGATCATTGCAGAAGGCCCTTTGGCTCTTTGACAACTGAAATCAGTTCAAATGATGTACAATGTAATCAGATGATAACCACGGGTAAATTGTCACCATACGGAATATTCAGTTCTGAGCCTCTGCCAGAACATCATGTCACTTTCCCCCCCAAACATGCAGCAGAACGACCTAGGTGTGTGATAGGTATGTTAGTGTGAGGCATGCAGCAAACTAGGGGAAGACCCCCCCGAAAATGGCTCGCTGATTAAGGAAAACAAATGAAATTATCATCCTCCTAGTAAAGGACACACATCCCTTTATAATGTTGTTATAATGTTGTTACTTATTGAATTTTAAGAGCCCATGATAGAGAGGAGCTCCCCCGACCTAAGTGGTCCTGTTGAAGGCATGTTTAAGGAAATACCGCCACTCTCAAAGCAACCGACCAGAAAAACGGGGTGACACCCCGATCATGACCACGGTGATACCGGCAATAAACGGTAGCGGTATCGAGACGGTCATGGCGTGGAGTTACGGCACTGGGCGACAACGACACCGTGGCCCCTTAGCGGGCACCGCATTAATTTTGTCGAATACCGCGGTGATCTCCATGGAACCCCCTTAGGGGAGGCATTTACTCACACATACTTGTTCGCGTTAACAAGCGTTATCAGTACCGTGGTATTGGAGGACACCGCGGTATAGTACCGCCACACCAACGGGGTGACACCACGCCATTGGTGGTCAATTACTCTAAGCATAGCGGTAGGACAAATCCAGCATAGACCGAAGCGAGCAGAGTTGTCAGCATGGTTTCAGGCCCTTATGATTGGGCGGCTGGTGCCATGTGGTTGGGATCCCCTCATATGGGTTGGTCCCTGCCTGCAAGGAAAGGTCTGATGGCTAGTCAATGAGCTTCCTCGAAAGCTGAGCTGGACAGCGCAAACGTCTTTGCCTGTTTTATTGTCGAATGTTGATAGGACAAATCCGGAATATACCGAAGCGCAGCATGGTTTCAGGCCCTTTTGATCGGGTGTCTGGTGCCATGGGGTTGGGATCCACTCGGACTGGGTGGTCCCCTGCCTGCAAGGAAAGGTCTATAACGCTAGTCAATGAGCTTCCTAGAAAGCTGAGCTGGACAGTGCAAACGTTTTTGCCCGCGTTATTGTCTATAGGCGTGCAGTGCCCTGTTCATTTTATTACCATGTGCCAGATAATCAAAGTGATATTGGTAATAGGAGTATGAAGAGCCATGAGATGTACTCTTGTGTCTGTAATAAACGTACATGCATGTTTATTAAAATTTGGAAGATTTTCCACCCTGCACAAGGCTTTATATTCCAGTCTGTTAATTGTGTGCATTTTTGGAAGACATGTCTTGACAGGCCGATTTTGCCCCCCCACCCCCCCCCCCCCCCCCCCCCACTTCAAATCTTAAGTGGGTGTTTATAAATTCCGAGTAAATGTCAGTATACTGTAACAATATATTGATATTGCACCACGTATCAGGTTTTAACGATTGCTGTTATATTATTAACTCACAATAGGCCATGCCAAATAGTTTATTGGTAAATAGAATAATAAATTTGTTTCGCCCTGTACTTATATTCCAGTCTGCACTTGTATTACATTAGGTCGGATTTTCAACCCTGTACTTATATTCCAGACTGCACTTCTATTCCGGACACGAGAGTACTCTGTCGGTCAGGCCATTGGCAGGGTCGTTGTGGCACGTGACAAGAGAAATGCTTTCCATGTAAATGTGCTTCATTCATGTGTGAAGTCTATTGACCAGTGTGTCAGTCGCGGGTCGTGTACCTTACCTATGAAATGTATATCACAGGTAAGATAGATCGAGTTCTCGATGCATTTTGAAGACAGTGGTACGAGTGCGCAGGGCGTGCCAGGAGGGCTTGAGAGTTCATAGTTCAGTAGGAAGAAGCCTATAGATGAGATAATCCGTGGATAGGAAATCACGATCCGCAGCTTCTGCCTTACCGATGCCAGACTGTGACGACCGAAAAGACCCACAGTCTGACGTATTGTGCGCAGACGGGTCGTCATCGAAAGCCTCAGACGCCTTGGGGTGTAAGGATAGCATGTCGCTCCCTGCCCTAGCGTCGGAACGACCTGCAATGTCCATAATGGACGACAAAACACTAGAGGGAGGCCCATTCCGGCGAAGGCTCAATCGAGGTGTAAATACCTCCCATGGAATTTTTAAACTACGGCCAACTGCTAGAGCAAAAGGCTGATAAACTGAGTTCCAATTTTGGAGTCCAGTGTCGAAATGAAGAATCCCATAGCCAAAACTGGTTTCTTCTGATAACCGGAAGGAGGTGGAGCCATCGGACCGGGTGAGCCCCCCCCCCCAAATGCAGGTGGTCCCGACCAAGCTGAATGTCCTGTCCAAGCAGAACGATGGGTAGAGGCCATTGCAGCAGAAACCCCAAGACGCTGAGAGGCAGGCAAGGCCGTGTCTTTAGAGAGATCGTGACCAGGGGGACCGGACTTGCTACCTCATGGGTAGGGCCACTGCCCTATGCCGAAGTCGCCGTAGGCCGCCCAGCCGGTGTCGTTACGTTCGCACTCGATTTTGGCAACTTCAGCACACAGAACCGCTCGCGCCGGTGTGGGACTAAATGTCCTGGGGGTCCCAAGTACCCCTGCATCGCCACCGGTCGCCTCCCCACTAATTGATTGAATGCCACGGCATAATCTGGGGAGCGTGAACTGTTCCTGCCCGAGAAGAGATCCGACCGAGAAATACTACCTGGGAAGGATCCAGAGATGGTGCAAATAAAGGCTCTATATCTTATCCGATTTTCATGTTTAGTTGTTGAATTATAGAAAATTTCGTTGAAATAATGGAGAACCAACTTGAATAATTACTATCCCCCGGGTCTCCAGAGTTTGAGCGCCCAAACCTGTAACAGGTAGAAAAACATCCCTGGATCCTTCTCAGAAATTTACAAGCCCACCGGTTCAGACCGGCTTGCTGAACCGGCTGGTGTATAATCGCAGCTATTGTTCATTAGACCTATATACAAGGTAGCTATTAATCGACATACATCTATGACATGGCTGAGATTTTATTCGTAGCACTATGGTACTACTGTCATATGAAGTTATTGTTATGGATGTGACATTGATAAACCAAGATCTAATCAACTGTCAGTATTCTTGTGTAGATTGTAATCAACTTCAAGGTCAAACGTGATTAACACATCTGGATCATTTGTATTGAAACATAAAACAACATAGTATTATGTGAAAGCACGTTGTTCATAACATGACGAGAGATAGCGTCAGTAGCGATGGAATTATTGCTAAATAAATTTCCACGCATTAAAACGTCAAAATAATTCCCACGAAATTAGGATACTGCCGGCGGCGAATCACGTGGCATTTTTGATATCTGACAAATTCTATCATACCTTATAGGTGCTATAATAATTCCATAGATGTATTTCTCACAATAATCTGTGCGCCTCGTAAGGCCTTGAAATGGCGGCTAATTATGGCGAAATGTTGATTTTCATATTCGATAAATTGTTTTTAAGTTCGCCGCCTGTTCGAAAAACACGAACCATTATATGTTTGAAACGAAACGGTCCGTGAATTCGAAACGATAATTATAAAAACGAACGCGTAGGCGACCAGTAATTATTGTATCGATAAATTGAATTTGTCGCTATTGTTAAACGACAAATTCGGAAAAATACTCCCTTAGATCCGTTCGGTTGGTAGCAGAAAAATAAACTGGCTAATTCAAGCTGTACAGTGAATTATATTGGGACTGCGCATGCGTGACTGATTCCGAGGCAAGCCATTGAAGAGTGAAGACCGTGAGTGACCGTAGGCGACCACCAAAAAGTTAACCCCTTTTCTGCTATGGTTTACAAACGCAGGACATCTATCCATATAGTTCAGTGTGAGGGCTTCCTTTGGCGGAAATATTGTAAGAAACATTTATTTAAAAAACATGATAAAAAATTGTTAAGCCAATGCATTCTCTTATATATGCGAGGCGACCTATGGTCGACTCGCATATATAAGAGAATGCATTGGCACAGGGTAAATATTAAAATTACTTTGTGCTACTAGTATACCCACTGGGTGTGGACGGAAGTGAACGCTGGTTTGCGGTAATCAGTCATAAATAAAAGTCACTCGCCTCAGACTAACTATGTATATTTTCGTCTTTCCCTCCAATTGTGTAAAAATCCCAGCCTGGGTGCCAATCTGCCTCGATGAGGAATATGTTCCGCTACATTTTCGTACTATTTCATTTCAGTGTCGTGTCTAGTTCTCTCGTAATCAAGGTTAAACCTCCTATTTTCATGCTAAAAACATGTTTGCGATCAAAAGCACAATTTTCAAACTATACGATGTCTTATTTTATAACAAAGACATGTTTTGGATGCCTTAATATCCCATTGAAAGCCATGCTTAGCAATTGTCCCCTGTTTCCTGTGTTTTCTCGACATACGAGCCCGATTTCAAAGCGTGGTGCTCCAACAGAATTGAACGCCCAGTAAAATCTGACAAAAAAGCATTGTATAAACAGTATTTTTTATATTGTATAAACAGTATTTTTTTTATTATTTGTATTGAACGCCAGGTAAACTTTCGATTACACCCTGTAAAATGCCTTTTACGGCCGGTTTGCATCATATTGCACAGATAAACTGGGTGATTTTCAATAAAAAAAAATCTGAACAATAATGTCTCTGCCGAAGAAAAGACATGCTTCCTTGCCACCAATGATAGTTTTTCTCAGCAATATAGTGATACTGAAAAATTATATGCCAATAATTTGTCAATAAATTCAAAGATAAAAAAAATTCAGGTGGGGGGGGGGGGGGGGGGGGAAGTTAACCTAGGTCAACTTCCCCCCGGGGGGAAAGTTGATCGGGGGGAGGGAGATAAACTGTTACACCTGTATTTTTTTTTATTATTTGTATTGAACGGCTGGTAAACTTTCGATTACACCCTGTAAAATGCCATACACTTAATTACGTACGTATATTGGAGTGAAAACTGAAGTGATGCCGATCGCTAGTATTAAAATAGATTATAGACCATCAATGACAAACACTTGTGGGCATAATTGAACTCATATTACGGTTGTAATCGACAATCTTTGTTTCAACAAATAAAACTTTTTATTTTTACAGCCAGCTGGTGCCAAAAAAATTCTAAAATAGGGTTTTATATGGAGTGGCATGGTGTTCTGAACACCGAAATAGATAAAATGAACATGGATGTGCTTGTACCCCTACCCAATTGATCAAATACTACTAATAGTTGCAAATTTTAACCTTCCAATTTAACATCATGCAGTTGGAATATTCAGACTTTAAACAAGTAGAATCTTGATCTTTCCGACTGGATTTTTAGTCTAAATTTTCATTTTTTATTTAGCCTGAGAGCTTTCCGATGAATGGCAACAAGCCATATTTGCGACTAAATCCTGAAAAGTTACCCATAATTCTGCTGTGGTTAAGGAGTCGATTACTATATATGAAAAGGAGACAGGACTTAACTGGCCAATCATAAGTCCCTGTTTCACACACCTTTTTAGACAGGTCAGTTCCAACCATCATGTGCCATATTTTAGTAACAACCTGTCTAAATAATCATCTATCTTGGCAGATAGGATAGTTCCATCCTGTGAATCTGGTCAGATAGTGCTGTTCATTCCATTCTCATGTCCATTACATGACCTCTGTATATTATATTCTATCTGCGGGTCATGACAATGCATGACTTCAGCATAATTCCGACACCATAGTTCAACTGTACTAATGCTGGAACTGTTTTACTCTCTCTTTAACCCTTTACCCAACAAAACGCCCAGAAAAATAGCCCAAATGAAGCTGCAACAGCCTAAATTATCTTGGGTCTATCTCAATAGAACCATACAAATATGGATATCATTGGAACCGGCTCATTGACCACATTGTGAGAGTTACAGTTATGCACTGTGCCAATGCATTCTCTTATATATGCGAGTCGACCATAGGTCGCCTCGCATATATAAGGGAATGCATTGGCCTAAAACAATTTAATTTTTTTAACACTTTTTACAATTTTTTTCTTACATTCTTTAACAATTTTATAATTTTTTCTTACATTTTTTAACAATTTTTACAATATTTTTCTACATTCTTTGACAATTTTATCATTTTTAATATGTGTTAATGCATTGGCACAGGGCCGTTTTGTTGGGTAAAGGGTTAAAGTGATGTGAAACACTCCAGTAGGGTAATCAAATAGAAAGGAGAATAATCTTGTTCAAAGTAATAATTTTTACAAATAGTATATCCAAATTGACAACACACAATGTCATTCTTATATATGAATTAAAGGCAGTGACTCTCGATGGCGAAATCGCTTTCGTTAGTTTATCGCCGATAGATGCGTCCCGAATTGAGTAGTAAATATTTACAATTGAGCGAAGTTTCTGACGATGTTTTCTATGGAGTGGTACGGTCGATTCGCTTCAAATTGTTGGCGATGTTAGTAGAATTTCACATTCCTCCAGTCTGCATAGCACCTCAATACTAACTTATCAGTTTCAGGCACCCAACCAAGTACATAATATATCTTTACACTGGGAAATATTTCCTAGAAATATGTGAACTAATTTGCACATTATATTTCGAACTACAAGCTCATAGAGTCGAATAATAGAGAAGTTGAGTTTGTTAGACATCATTCTGTTACAGGAAGTGCCTGAGAACTCAAAATTTTTATTTACTTGGCCATACGGGGGAGGTTAGAGAATATTGGTCAATTTACCATTTATGGATCCCAGACAGAGAGAACAATGCACTGATGACTGTCATCTGCTTGGGTTCGTGTGAGGCTCAATAGGGGAGTGTTATATAATCCTTTATGGAGCCCCAGACAGAGAGAACAATGCACTGATGACTGTCGTCTGTTTGGGGTAGGGCTTCACGGTATTTCGGTTTTTAGTCATATCGTGATACTGTTTTTGACACCGTGTAGTCGGTTTCACTTTATGCAAATAGTCGGTACATCGTAGCCGCCAGTGTGGATATTAATACCGACGATATCACTATCAGTGTCAAGTATTTAACAACCCTCAACACCTCTAATGCTGAGACAAAGGCCATGGCTAACAGCCTCAGTTTAGCGTGGGCGTCAAAATTAATTAACTCTCACTGCTCCATAAGCGTTTGTCAACACACTGCGGACAATCAAGTCGGCATGCCTCGTTGAACGGGCGGAAATTGATGTTTATATAGTCTGTTCTCAGCTCAATATTGCTGGAAGGTTTCCTGGTCAAATACAATAAAAAATGTGTGGTGTTTGTATAATCTGGAGACTCAATGACGCGCGTTCAACAGCGCCACAAAAGCTTATCCATTAGACGTATAATGCTCTAACTGATTAGATAATTAATGAAAGGTATATAACTACACGATCAGGTATCAGTCCTATACATCCAGTTCTCATGCTACTTTCGAAATGGAAAAGTTAAAATCAGATACGGACTTACTTCCAAAACCAAACACTACATCACCTGTGTGGACCTACTTTGGTTTAGAATCCGGCGACGATGGCACACCCAAAGACGACTCACATGCGATATGCCGATTATGCAACAAGAAGGTGGCTGCAAAATCCGGCAACACATCAAACCTTCTTACTCATTTAAAGAATAACCATCCTCCAACATATAGTAAGATTAACATTGTTCGGAAACGAAAGCGCGATGAAACGTACATACCAACAAAACAACCAATGATAACAAGCGCAGTGCAGGCATCATCATCATATGAAACGAACTCACGCCGATGGAACCTTCTGACATCATCAGTAACGGAACATATTGCAGGAGATATGGTTCCAATATACACCGTTGATCGTAAATTCTTTCGAAAAATGTTACGGAATTTCGATCCCAGATATCAGCTTCCCTGTCGGAATTATTTCAGTGATACTGCTATTCCAAAATTGTATAATGATATGCGTGAGCGTGTGCTTCTGGAGATGAACGAGGTTGAGTTTTTCTCTGCAACAACCGATATGTGGTCGTCAATCGGAATGGTTCCTTATTTAGGGTTCACGGTGCATTTTATTGACAAGGACTGGAGCCTACAATCTCGTGTTCTAGAAACATTGTATTTCCCGGAGTCTCACACTGGTGCAAACATCGCCGAAGTTATGAAGGATGTACTGAAATCGTGGAACATAACAAGTTCGCAGTTAGTTTGTCAGACGACCGATAATGGCAGTAACATCGTCAGTGCTGCAGAACAGTTGAGTGGACTCGATTATCGTGTTTCGGCCACAATCTTAACCTTGCTGTTAACAATTCAATTAAAGATGACAAGCGTGTCACCAGAGGTCTCGCAGTGTGTCGAAAAGTGGTGTCTGCTTTCTCAACAAGTTGGAAACGTCGCCGTGCTCTCACTGTTGCTCAAAAGGAGTTGAAACTAGACCAGCATTCACTAATTGCCGATTGTCCCACACGATGGGGTACAAAGTATGACATGGTAAAGCGCATCTCGGAACAGGAGGCACCTCTTCGCAAAGTTCTTAGTTCCAGCAACAAAACGTCACATTTAGTTCCCACATGGCAAGATAATGACGTATTTGAGGCTATCATTGAAGGACTCGAACCAGTGTCTGATTTTACGGACATATTATCGGCCGAAAACTATGTGACAGTATCTTCCCTGAAGCCAATGATGGACCACCTCGACACAGAACTACTTAAGACTGATAACAACAAGCACAAACTGACACGTGATGTGAAAAAGCGAATTAAGTCATATATGGATAATAAATATGACGACGATGAGACCGATCGACTCATTTGTTTGGCATCTTTCCTCGATCCACGCTACAAAAATCGTTTCCTAAATGAGGAGGACTTAAAGTTTGTCAAATTAGACATCACTGACGACAAAACAATGCATGTTGCCAATAAACCAACCACAGAAACAGTTGACGACATTCAACCAGATGCTAAGAAGAAGAAGACACTTGCGTCACTGTTCGCTGCAAAAACTACAGTTTTCGATGGTGACACGTCTGATGATAAGTTCATTTCGAATGAGATTGACAGCTATCTGGCATTGCCATGTGCCACTGACGATACCAACCCATTGGACTGGTGGAAAGTTAACAATAAACAATATCCGAATCTAGCAAAGTTTGCTAAGAAATATCTATGTGTTTGTGCAACAAGCGTTCCTTCGGAACGATTATTCAGTAAATCGGGAATGATTGTCGCACCGAAGCGATCGTGTCTAAAACCAGAGAAAGTTAACATGCTATCATTTCTCGCTTCCAATTTGTAATTAAGTTCACGTTATTGTTGTGTGTTGAAATCTATTCTATGCTTGTCACATGAGTTATCTTGTTTTGTTTGTACAATATAAAATATGAAATCAATACATGTTTGCTGTTATTATTTACACAAGCTTCATTTTTAATGTCATAAGCGACCCGCAGTTGGTAGGGAATTCCCGATTACGTCAGGCACTTATAAATATATCTATCCGTCGTATAAAGAACGAAACTCAGGACCATTTATATTAATTATTTATTTTATATACCTGTCAAAGCAACATGTGTTCATAATTATCATTATCAAATCAATAATGCTATATTTTTGTCTGCTTGCTACTAGTATCATTATCATACAGTTCTAGTAACTTCTACTCAAATTTATTGGTGACGATATTTAGTCATATCGCGGTATCATTTTCCACACCGTAGTCGGTATTAAAATCCGGATACCGTGAAGCCCTAGTTTGGGGTCCGTGTGAGTCTCCATATGGGAGTGTTATATAAGTGTTAAGCACTACATAAAACAAATTATTATTGTATTACTAATGATCTATACCTGATTTTTTGTGACATATACGATAATTTCTCCATCTTGTAGCCTGTATAGGGAGCACCAAATTATCTCCGAGCCGGCTGAGATGATGCCGTCTCCAGGCTTCACGTCCTTGGCTTTATTAAGGGCCTTTACAGATCCGTTCCTAAAAACCACCGCCGGCTCAGATTCCTCTCTCACATGTACCGAATGAACTTGAACTTTTACCTGAAATAAATAGAGTAATCACTTGATTGAACTGGTGATGTGAAATAATTCATGAGAGGCAGGAACATTGTACAAAATGTGCTTGAGTGTTTTACAAAATACATGTAGTCCCTGCCTCGAATGAATTATTTCAAGTAGTGCCATCAAGTTATTATTCTGTTTATTATATTTGACTACAAACATCTGATTAACCAAAAATCTGAATAATACTGCCGTTATACCCATGATGCATACATTTTATAAGTGCCTATGAATACATAACAAGCTAGTTTAATTCACTAGTGAAATTATCGTTTATAATCACTCGAAAAATGGAGGTAAATCACACATGGAGATATCAACAGAAAGAAATAATGAATGACTAAAAGTTCTTCCTGTTCATACACAGGGGTATCAACATTCATTGTTGGTATGGTGTAAGGTTAGCCATTATATATAGAATATACGCATAGTGTTTCTGAATAACAAATTTAATCCACGAGTGGGATTGGCGATTTACACCACGAGCTTCAGCGAGTGGTGTAAATCGCCAATCCCACGAGTGGATTAAATTTGTTATTCAGAAACATATGCGTATATTTTGTTTATGCCATGATCTTTACAATGCGATGAATAAACAATTTTCCGTTCAAATTGTATGGAGAAAGTTTAATCCACTCTGCGAAGTTTATGCCCCGATCTTTACATTGCGATGGATAAACACTTTTCAAATTGTATGGAGAAAGTTTAATCCACTCTGCGAAGTTTAATCAACAGTAGGCACGTTTAATCAACAGGTGTTGATTAAATGTAAAATTTAAACAGATGGCTTTATTTATATAGTAAGATAGGTGATCGTGGTATAAACAGTTATTACCCGCTGTTGAGGGAGACATCGAGATTCATCACTCGCTGTTGAGGGAGACATTGGGATTCGTCAATAGGATTCTCTGAATTTGATAGAATTTTCACTTTCATGTTATATTACCACGTAGAGCGACCTTAGATAACACAGATATACAGTAATGCCTTAATTAATCGACTGCTTAACCACAGCAGAATTATGGGTAATTTTTCAGGCTTTAGTTGAAAATATGGCTTGTTGCCATTCATTGGAAAGCTCTCACAGAGCTTTCCGATAAATGGCAACAAGTCATATTTCCGACTAAATCCTGAAAAGTTAACCATAATTCTGCTGTGGTTAAGGAGTCGATTAATTAGGGCATTACTGTATGTACAGAACATATGTCAAGAGTAAAGGTTGTGAATGAAATATGCTGAGATTTCTTACTTCAAAAGTGTTTAATAGACACATTATCAAATAATTTATCATCTCATTCCACACTTTGTCTCTCAGAGCTTGCAACCTCCTATTTCGATTTCATTTTGGAATTTCCCGCATTCTCGCGAGATCTCGTCTCGGACTGCATGGAATAATACGCCAAAATTTCAACAAAATATGCTGAGATTTCTTACTTCTTAAAGGGATACTGTACTCAAATGTTGTCGTTGGTTTCTATAGTCTCCAAGTCGTAGAATAAGGTAACCAAAAAATGAAGTAAAAATTGAATTTTCCAAGTTAAAATGCACATAACTCGGGCAAAAATCATCGGGCCGCAATCAAATTCGAACTTGACCTGTATTTTAGTATGACTGAGACATACCAAGTTTAGTTGTGATCAAATAATGCAAACCCAAGTTATCATTAGTTCCCCCCCCCCCCAAGTAGAAAAAGGCCCATAACTCTGGCAAAAATCATTGGGCCGAACCCAAATTCGAACTTGATCTGTAATTTGGTCTGGAAAACTCACATAACATATTTAATTCTGATAAAACAACCCAAACTAAAGTTATCATCCAGAAACCAAAACTATAAAAAACAAGACGGGCGTATAAAAAACAAGACGGGCGTATAAAAAACAAGACGGGCGTATAAAAAACAAGACGGGCGTATAAAAAACAAGACACTGAAAAAAGAAACATAAAGGGAATAGATAGAATAGAGAACAACTTTCCTCAATGTGACTACGAAATGATGATTCTATCATTCCATGCAAACAATTAACTCTATTCTCCTAAAGTGCTTCTCAAAATATAGTGCGTGAAATTCAATTTGTGTTGCCTAATTATTCTCAGGATCCACCCTCTGGGAACCTCATTCTGAAATCTTTGGCACACTATTTCCAGGATTGGGGCCCAAGTTGGGGTGACAGCTAATCAGTCTCACACAGGAGTTTTCCATGCTTGTCTAAATTATCATAAAATGATGGGTATGTTATTATTTTTGTGTGTGAATATTTTATTGAAATCAAGAACATGTTAATGAATGACATGGTATACAACAAAAATAAATGGTAAATTGTTCTTGGTTTCTGTATGAGAGAGAGGGAGAGTTTTAGACAGAATATAGATAAGAAGAGGGGAAGAGAACGTTACAGAAGATGAAATGGAGTGAAGCATGTGGGTAATTGCTATAAGAAAAACGGTATTCTTTGGGGATGGTGTCTATTCAGAAACGAAAATTAATTTGTTTGGTGTATTTTTTTTTCAACGTTCAGACTTCATCGTTTGTTCAATTATCGGTTTCTTTTGTAAATATGTAATATACTTCATTTTGTCTAAATATATATGATTTCATGAGAAAAGCTAATCAAGTATGTGTATGTATAGTGGGTGGGAATATCAGGGGTCACTAAGTCCGTATGGGAATAAGAGTTAATGCATGTATAGACCATCAGCCGAAATATAGAAATTGATTTAATATGCATAACTATGTTAACTGTGAAAATCTATGGATAAACTTACATGCTTCTTGATCCCATTCTATATGAAGAATTTATAAACTTACATGCTTCCTGATCCCGTTCTATATGAAGAATTTATAAACTTACATGCTTCCTGATCCCGTTCTATATGAAGAATTTATAAACTTACATGCTTCTTGATCCCATTCTCTATGCTATTGTGTTCTCTACTCCATATCCGGATATCCTGTAAAATATAGAATAAAAGTGTCAACATGGATAGGGGGTATTTTCAAATGTTAGAGTTTAGAGTAGGCTTGCCACGATTATTCGATTAATCGACCAACCTTCGGCAGGTGCGGTAGTCGACGGTTATTTACTTTCGTCGACTAATCGCCCGAGGGGGGGTGGGTATGGTTGTGTAAATTGTGTATCGATGTCATGCCTGGAAGTAACTGTTAAGCGCATATGCAGCACAATTCCGTTGCAGTGTCCTCTGTCTTTGATGTCGCCGCCGATGTTTGGTGGTCATCTTCAAAGAATTATGTGTGCGACAAGTACATGCTTGGCTGGCAGCATCCTTCAGTTTGTCTTTGATGTCTGCGCCGACTTTTCACAGAGTCATCGCCGATGTGTGGGTGAATCTGATCAGCTATTGGTTGGAATATATGTCAGCGTGTTAGGCCGTGGGCAGACCTGGGAAGGTTGCAAATAATTACCATTACATGTATTCTCGTTTGGTGCCATTGTAAAAAAATGTCTTCAAGAAAACAATCCGTTTGGGAGTTCTTTGACAAGGGGTTACGTATATAATATAAACTATTAATTTGTTTCATTATTTCTTGCAATTCTTTATTGAAAATGTCCAGGTTATACACGGCAGTAATTGTGACTGCATCCCCGTCACTCCGGGCCCAGGGTCCCCCACAAAAGCTCAAATACCTCCCACTGTCTACCTATGTCCTCGTTAAATTCATTGTAAGTGCACACCTTTCGCCGCAATTTCACCGATTAATGTGAAGCATGTGACCTGCCGAAATACGTAGCGGCGGCTTGGGAGTCGCGATCGAGATAAGCTTTACTTCGTGCAATTTTGCACAGTTACTGTCACATCGTACTCGTATGCAGTTTGCTCTAACTTTGCCAGAAACATTGGCAATATGGGCACTTGGCAGTATTTAATAGTAAGGGCCTGTTAAAAACTACATCGGGACGAATGAGACTATGAGGGCATGATTATTCCTTGTTGTATATGCAATAAAACAGTGTAAACACGGAACATCGACAGTTTATAACTGTCTTCAAAATGAATGTAAACAGTCATCGTAATTTCGCATTTATCACTTGTTTACCTGGATGTAATACAGGGCGCATATATTACCGAATAATCGACTAACCGTCGATTATAGCTGCCGATTAGTCGATTATGAAAACTCATAGTCGTGGCAACCCTAGTTTAGAGTTAATGGAGCAATATGGAATGCAGAAAGTTGGCATGTCTATGTAATTCTAAACACCCAAATGATATAGTCATACAAAGAGTAAAATAAAAGATGGCTGCTGGCAGCCATGTTTTTAAAAGAAGTTGGAAATTAAAGTGTCAATGACACTGCAGCTCAATTTGGGAAGGAGTTTATTTTTTGCTGAGAATGAATAGAATGATAAAGAAGAAAAAAGCCAAAATGTTACAGTAAAGGTCTTTTTGCGATTCATTCCCATCTACATATCTACATTAACATCCATGATAAATTTCATGATGATCGGACCAAAGGCAGGCCCTGTAGCCCATGCCAAAGGATTTAGTCATGCAAAGAGTAAAATCAAAGATAGCTGGTGTCCATGTTTTATGGCCGAATGACCCCAAAATGACTTTCCATTGACATATTAACATCCACGTCAAACTTCATGATGATCAGAAGAACACTCTGGCCTGTAGCCCGTGCTATTGGATTGAAGTTTGGAATACAGGATGGCCAATCGTGGCCATGTTTTTTGCCAAATGACCCAAACATGACTCGTTCCCATCTACATGACATTGTCAACAGCCATGACAAATTTCATAATGATCCAACCAAAGGTCTGACTTGTAGCCCATGCTAAAGGATTTAGCCATGCGAAGAGTAAAATCCAAGGTGGCTTCCAGCCGTCTGGCCTCAAAATGACTCGTTCCTATCTACATGTTAATAGTAACATTGTTCAATAATTTCATGATGGTCAGATGAACACTCTTGCCTGCAGCCTGTGGTAATGGATTGAATTTTGAAATCAAAGATGGCTGCTGGGGGCCATGAATTTTTGCCGAATGACCCCAAAATGACTTGTTCCCATCTACATTTCAATGTCAACAGCCATGACAAATAAATATCATAACGATCTGACCAAAGGTACGACTTGTAGCCAGTGCCAAAGGATTTAGTCATGCAAAGAGTAAAATCCAACATTATTTGTATACCATTTTAGTAAAACCTCACTATTTATAACATTAGTTGTATACCATTTTAGTCATACCTCAATATTTATAACATTAGTTGTATATGATTTTAGTCATACCTCACTATTTATAACTGTAATATATGATTCTGTCCTCCGGTCATACAGAGTAGGGCTCGTTATTTTGTCTCCTTGGCGAATAGACCAACTGTCAATCACTTTTTGGTCTTTAATCTATAAATGAAAAGGTGAAAGTCAATTTAAACACATTCTTTACTTTAATTTGAATACCACATCCTGTTTGGTCTCAAATGTTATGGGAGACTTAGGATCAGATTGATGTTCCCCAGTTGAAGTTGGTTATGTTCACCCATTAGTCACCTCGATAGAATCTGAACAGAAGGGAAAAAGTAAACTAAAAACAATGTTAGTTTAAGACTAACTTTGATTACTTGAGAGATACTTCCCAGAATATGAGTCCTAAGCAGAGTGATGTCTCCAGAGGGTGAATTTGGTGATGCTAGCCTGCATCACTAAATTTACCCTCTGGGGACCTCATTCTGCAAATGTCAAGACAATTTAATATCTAATGCAGCACCTTCAAATAATTTGTTTAGCGTTACTTTCGGAGATCATTGGAATTTTTGTATTACTCTGCTCAAAGAGAAACATGTGACTTGGTGTCCTTATTTCTACATTTATAATTATTTCTGGGAATTGGTTGTTTAATGACTTCACATATTCAGACGAGAAACAAACTGTTCGATTGCACTTCAGTGTTCAGAATTAAATTATGGTGCATTCACTAGCATGTGTATTGTCACTATCCTGTAGATATGCTAGTTTCAGTTGAAACTTTACGCAGTATTACGAAGAGCCAAGGTAGGAACGTAAACGAGCTATGGAATATATTTAAAGACAACATCAAGGCCTCCATGGAGAAACATATTCCATCTAAAACAATCCAGTTCAAAAACAAACCTCCTTGGCTGACGACCAAAGAAAAACGAATGCTTCGGAAAAGAGCACGTCTGTACAAAAAAGCAAGGAAAACAAACATATGGGACCAGTACAGATCATACCAAAAAGAGTGCAAGAAACAACTAAGGAAAGCTGAATGGGATTACACCAACACAATGATACAGGACTCGTTAGACAAAAGAGACAGCAAACCATTCTGGTGTTATATCAAATCCAAGAAGAAAGACTCAATTGGAGTAGCGCCCCTCCTCTCTAAGGGAAAACTGGTAAACGATAGTCAGGAGAAAGCAGAAATTTTGGTGAACCAATTTCAATCTGTGTTTACCAAGGACAAGACTGGCCCAGTGACGACAACTAACAAGCACATCCCAAATACCATCAAATCACTGAAAATCAATTGGGATGGGGTGACAAAGCTTCTGAAAGAGATAAACCCCGGAAAGGCAACCGGCCCTGACGACCTACCCAACCGCGTCTTGAAAGAATGTGCAGAGGAACTGAGTCCTGGACTAACAGCCATCTTCCAGCTCTCCATCGACACTGGAATGCTGCTGAATGACTGGAGAAACGCCAACATATCTTCTGTCTTCAAAAAAGGGGACAAACATCAACCAGAGAACTACAGGCCAGTGTCATTAACATCAGTATCATGCAAAATCCTCGAACACATAATATGCAAGCACATCATGAAACATCTAGAAGAAAATAAAGTCCTCACCCACCTCAACCATGGATTTCGATCAGGACATTCATGTGAAACACAGCTACTGACAACAACCAACGACCTTCTAAAAAACTTCAATGCCAGTAAACAAACAGATCTGATAATACTGGACTTTTCAAAGGCATTTGATACAGTTCCACACAACAAGCTGCTATACAAACTAGAAGAATACGGTATAAGAGGGCAACTACATACATGGCTAACATCCTTCCTCACCAAAAGAAAAATGAAAGTAGTACTTGAAGGCCACAGTTCCACCGAGGTAGACGTGGACTCCGGAGTGCCGCAGGGAACAGTATTGGGGCCTCTCCTGTTCCTTTGCCATATTAATGACTTACCGGACACAGTGTCATCAACAGTACGACTCTTCGCAGATGACTGTCTGCTATACAGACAAATAAACTCCATGAAAGACCAGGTCATACTCCAACACGACTTAAAGAGCCTTGAGACATGGGCAAAAAACTGGGGCATGACATTCAATGCCAAAAAATGCTACGTGATGAGTCGAAAAGGAAAACACAGCAAATACTACACGCTGGATGGTGAAATACTCAGCCAAGTCAACACCAACCCATATCTTGGTATCCAGATTTCTAAAGACCTGAAATGGACATCACAGGTGAACAACACGGCCAAGAAAGCTAGTGCCACACTCGGTTTTCTCAGAAGAAATTTGAAATTCATGCCAGAAAAATCCAAGAGAACTGCCTACATATCATTAGTAAGATCAATAATGGACTATGGAGCTATAGTTTGGGACCCCTACCAGCAGAAAAATATAGATCTCCTTGAAAAGATTAAACGAAAGGCAGCAAGATTCATCACTGGAGACTACAGGTCAAGAGAAGAGGGCAGCATGACGAGAATGTTGAAAGAACAATTACCAACACTTCATGCTCGTCGAAAAACACAGCGCCTGACCTACTTCAATAAGGTGGCAGAGGGTCTGGTACCGGCTATACAAACAAACAACTTCCTAACTAAGGCTAAGGCAAGGAGGAGAATCAAACCAAAACAATTCAAGGACCATCTAACAACAAATATCCTTGAGAGGAGAGAGACGAACAATAATAAGTGCTTTGAAATACCATCAACGTCCTAGCTGTGACCAGTACAAACATTCGGGTCCGTGACTACCCGCCACCGAGACAACCCGCCCCCTTTCACTCTGAGACAACCCGCCCCCGGACAACCCGCCCCCAAAAATCAATTAGCGGTAATAAGTGGCTAATTAGGAGGTGTGATGGGATTATGAGATGTTTGTTTAACGAAACATGTAGCTGCATGTAGTCTAGGACCTCCCTGATCTTTGAACCTTCAGACGTTCTGTCATAGTACTCCTGGAACGTTTCTCTTATTTGTGGAGCCGGGAGGAAGGGAAGAGCCTTCTGGCCATATGCCGTCTTAAGGCCGACGGTTGATGTGTGTCTATTCACGGCCTGCGTCCAGTTCCGTCGGCATCGTTCAAAGGCTGTTTGTATATACTCACCTCCAGTTAACATCAGTGAGATGAATCCCGCCCACTAAGTGTTGTGATACCACACTGTGATAATGAACCATTTGCATCAAATGTTTGTTTTGAAAGCACCCATTTTAATTAGTCTTCGCTTACCTTAAGTGCTGTTCAGTTGTCAAAACATTGTATCATTCTTTATCCCACTTCACGCATTGACATAATTAATGAATAAACACATGTTTTGTTGATCAAAATCTTTAATAATATATCATCAAAGAACATAAAAGAACATAATCACTATTAACAATTTCGGGACAACCCGCCCTCATTTATCGGGACAACCCGCCCCCAAAATAGCATAGGGGCGGGTTGTCTCGGGGGCGGGTAGTCCCGTTCCCCAAACATTCATTCTTTGTGGACACAGCAGTGTACTGGAACAAATTACACCAAGACGTTGTTGCACTAAACACACCAGAAGAATTCGCAGCTGCGCTATCAGAAACATCTGCAGCAGCTGTTGGCGCCGCGCAATAACATCGCCCACCGCCCGTCATATCATACCAAATTGGTTACTTGGACGTATTTATCCAGATCCAGTTTATTTTGAACTAGACTGTAGACATGTGCGAACGGCAAGATTATTTTTCAGAGACTTAGCTATTTTTAAAACTGTTGAATTATCTAATTATACTAACATTCACACATCTGACAGACTTTGATTTCAATGAAATGAGAATGCTCTCGTCAGAACCAACAGGTTCTACTGACAATAATTCCGTCTGTTTTAAAATTTCACAGACAGAAAATGCCTCACTGAGGGCTGCCATTTTGACTGATTAAGTTTTAGGAATGGGGAATTTGTATGAAACGAAACGAACTTAATTTTCTGAAATACGATTAAAACTCATTCTCGAAACATTACACAAATATAAGAATAGTACAATATTATGTAAATTTTAAATGCACCCCCTCTGTATCATTATTAATTTTAATTTAGGTCGCGTTCTGTTATTGGCGAATATTTTACGAGGTCACACACGAAACTATCGAAAGGTCAATGCCATTCAGTGCGGAACTGCAATTTTGTGCAATTCTGAAACTAAAACTTTAGAAATTTTCATTTATTTCATTGAATTGAACAGCGAATGTCTGAAGAAATGTATCAGATTTAACCATGTGTGATGAGTGAATCGTCTGGTGGTGTGAAAGGACGGCAACAAGACAAGCCTTCTCAGAATAATAGTGGGAAAAGTAACTCTGTAACTTGCAACTCAAACACCACGGTGACGGTTGCTTCGGGAAGCGGCTCCGCTGGGTCCGGTGGGGCTTCCCCAAGGACAGGCGCGAGAAGCTCTTTCAGTTCCGAGAAGACTAAACATCAGGATAAACGTGACAGTAAACCTAGACCTCATGACAATGGGTATAGAATGGGCAGAAGGCCATTTTTCGATGACGATCGTGGTCGAAAGAGCTTTGCCAGTTCAGGAAGTAAGCCAGCTTCTGCCATTGCAAATTCTGGACGTGGACGATTAAATCCACTGTCTCGTCACAACTCTCCATCAGCGCAGAAAGATGGCGTTGAAGGTCCAAAGAAACTTTCAGGTACTGATCAATGTGATCTGAATAATAAGAATGACCCGTTTTTGTGGACCGAAACCACAGCTTGGCGATCGACCAATCAGAAATGCTTGGAACCGCGTTTGGCCAGCTAGTTCCGAGCCAGATCGTCCCAGGCTATCTCGCCCAAGGCATTTGAGAATAAAGTTGTTTTTCTTTGGTGTCTTTTTGCTTTTCTCTCTCTCTCTCCCTATCTTCTCTCTCTCTCTCTCTCCCTATCTTCTCTCTCTCCCCTCTCTCTCTCTCTCTCTGTCCCTCTCTCCCTGTCACCCTCCTCCCTTGTGGTGTCGTTACCACAACACTTGCCCGCATTTATCCCAGATCTACTTACATAGAGTTTCATATGTTGGATCCGCATCGTGCCGGCCGGCAAGTCCCTGTATTAGCGTTTGCTTCTCCGATATTCGAGGTGTTCATGGTTCAGTCTGTCAGTTTCAAGTGTCGGGCCATTCGTTCGTGACCTTTGACATCTGTGTCAAAGTTACCGGCGTCAGACGCCGACCAAAAGATGCCACAAATCCCCCAAGTTTTCAAACCAAGGCCCCCCCTCCAAGGACTAGGGTTTTCACGGGCCAGCTTTTGGGGTTTAATTCCAATTAATTTATCTTTGATAAAAATGTCCACCCCCCAAATACAAAATATCTTGCGAACTACTATAAATGACCACCCCCAAAATGACTAGCATCGACATATACAGATATAAAAATAAACATAAGCATTGGCACCTCCGAAGGTCCCGTATCGGGACCCGCACAGGTCCCACCGACATACCCACACATACAGCCTCCTAAATATGGAACCTGCTACCCTTTACACTCTGGAATAGCCTTCTGGGCTCACAGCTTCGGAGCCCACCTACCTTGATATTCGCACCCTCTACCACGCACTACACACCTTGACCCATATGTGTATATACTACTATCCGGCTTTATCAGAAACATGTACAGAGGTTTTGGACAGACTTTAGTAGGCTTTTGTGTATACCAGTATAATATAAGCATTGCAGCTAGAATGATATCAGAAATAAGTTATAATTATTCAAAAACACAACCCTCCTATTTACAGGACATACTGGTATGCTGATTCCACAAAACTTGGATCAACAAACCACGAAATTGCTATATCAACGGGGTATGGTGTACTCCATGACCCCCAAAAATGTATGATATATACACTATAAACTAAACAAATGCATATAAATTACCAGGTACTGTACATCTACTTGTATGCAGAAAATAGACTTGTGAGGGTAAATAGTCCAACTCTGGGCCATAGCCCACTTTCCACACCATGCCACACTTATGCAGGCCCCATGGCGTAGACAGATATAAACATCCCATGGGACCTTATTTAGCATTACTCCATTGAGCAGTAGATGGTTGGGCTTTTAGCTTGTCAGCCCACAACAATACTTGAATATTAGTTCTGGGCAATGCCCAACAAAATATGGTCATATTTGCTAACTGGGGACAGAGTTCCCACCCCTAAAATGTAGAATGCATACATATACATATCCGGTTCTCCATATTGATGTCATGAGTCATAACGGGCGATATAACCATTAACCACCGTGCATTAGTAGAGATACGGGTACATCACGCCCAAAACCCAATTGTCAATAGGTAAAGTTTAACGCTGACAAATCCCAGGTCAGGGGCCCAACTGCAGCCTACTAACCAGAATCTGGGATCACTTTCCAAAGCGACGCCCCCTGTGTGGTGGGTGATATCTGATGTATCCCACCCTAAACGTAACAACTGGGAACAAACTCCCCACTCAACCACCGAAGCAGATATCTGCATTTACAGAAAACAGTACAAGTACCCACTGCATGTACACATGGTCACTACTCCCTCTAATTTTGAACCTGATAACTAGGGATCTGGTTCCCGGGGACCGAGTCCCCATCCGATTTTCTATGTACTATTAATATAGACCTCTCACCCCCTCCCTCTACTCTTAAAACTAGGCCTTATATAATAATATAGGGTATTATAGCACAATCACTATCACCCATCAAATACAAATATTTCACTGTATAAATTTGCAATATGACTTTTTATGAGACCAAATTTCACAGGGCAAAAAATACATGCCCTTTAACCTAGTTTGTGTGTCTATAATACTGGTACCAGTGAGAGGTGAGAGTTCAATCTGTACTATCTAGTTTAGTTATGATGAATTGTGGCCATCAAAAGTGCTTTCGGGCAAGAACCATCTGCCCGATCCAATCTGAAAGCCCAAAATGCGATGTTCGATATTTGTGGCCCACATTAATTCTGAAGTGAATGCCACCTGTCAGATTGTCTTTACCATCTGACAGAAACAGTGTACCTGACAGCGGTCTGTCGCCATGAAAGCTACATTTACAGGACTTCTTATGATCCACAACTATCGGGTTATTCTCATTTGACAACCCTGCCAGAAAACCATAGTCAACATTTCCAATCTCTTCAAATGCTATGGTCATATGAGGAGTGTCAAGGTGATGTAAATGTATGCTGTTGGTCACAGCAGTTGAATTGGGCTCACCACAGTCAGCCCACTGTTTGGATTGTGTCATGTACATGTACTTGTCACTTTGTGAGATAAACTTGTTATCTTGTTGGAAAGTATCGGTATTGCTATCCAATGCAGTGATGTGTGCATCGATGGGTGCACCAGAGGAATTAGAATCCCTGTATGTCATTTGATCAACCTCAGTACAATTGCAAGACTGAGAGTCTGATGAATCTGTACCCAATGTTATATGTTTTGTTTCATTAGATACCAGAGTATTGTTTTCAGAATGCGACACGACAATTGCATTCAGATGTGTCGGGCCAGTGAGCCCGTCTGCAGGGACAGAATGATTTACATGTAATTCCGATGAAGTGACACCAGGAGGTACAGGGCAATGTGCCCTATTACATGCAAGATCAACTTCTACAAAATTAGAATCCATATTTACAAGTGTCCCTGTACTTCTATGGATATTTGAAGAGTGTGCAATTTCCAAATTAGCATCAACCATGCCCGAAGACAGTGATGTGCCATTCATCCATGCTTTCCAAAACAGAGGTTCTTTACTTTCTGTTACTGGGAGTGATCTCCCATCTGAATGCACAACTTCATTGCAACTTTCAATTTCTTCACAAAATTTGTCAAATGTTGGAATACTTTGGAAATCACATGTATCTTGCAATTCCGTGACCCCCCTAATGGGAACTAATGGATTCCCTGTGTAGCTGGGTTCACTTTTGACATGACTTGAGAATACATGTGATCCTGCAATAATGTGGCAGTCTGTTTCACAAGTTCCATTTACACTGAATGTGCAAAGATGTTCATGTGAAATTGAGTTGGGTGCAAGGGGATTTATTTTGGAACAAATCACTTCCGAGTTATCACCACAACTAGAAAGGTTTTCTGCATGATTTAATTGTGTGACTGCAATTTCTCTCTGGTCGTCACAAGAGGCTGAACCGGGCGTAACTGAATTCTCACTCACCTGAAATTGGGAATCAAAACTCCCATAATCATGAGCCGTGCGGTCATTCAACATGCCCATTTCGCTTTGTGACTCAAGTGCATTTGAATTGTTCTGACACACTGGGTTACCGGGAACACTCACACAATCATTGGCTGACGACTGCGACGATTCCCTTGTGTTCAAGTGGTGTTCATAGGAAAGAGAAACTTGCCTATTTTCCACTGTGCTCACTTGGCAAGTGCCAAATGAATTGTCTTGTGAGCTGACGTTAACTGTATCAAGCTTTGTCAGTTGATTAGTGGGAAAAATATTCCCAGAATGTGATTCGGAAGTGAACACAGGATGATTGTATTGAGCACTCAATTGAAAAGCACCCTTGCATGATGATTCAGGAGGCAAGTACCCAGAAGATGAGCCTTTTGCATTTTGATTCTGTACATCAACAACATTGCAATTAGATTTACTACTTTTATACTGTGCCAGATTACAAAATCTGGGATCTGCTAGTTTGGTCGATTTGTATAACTGGGCAGACCTATAGTCGCCCATCGAGTCACCAGGATCCCAAGAAAGCGTTTGGCACGTACTAGTGCTGGCACCAATAGAATACTGATGTGCTACCAATTTCTTATGAGCCCTGTGTTTTGGCCTCACAGATTTATTTGATGCTCCCTCAGAAATTGTGTACACAGAATTCTCAAACTGCTGTGATTTCAATACTGAATCCGATACAGCAGTTTCATTGTCAAAATACTCTTGGCCATTTGAAATTATGTTCCAGTCTGCATTTTCACAGACGGCAGTGGAATAATTATTATACTGACGGGACAAATCATAGTCAATGTCCCAGCTTGTATTTATGTTATAATCAAACTCGTGACTGACATTCAAGTAATTCTCATTGGAACCGTATGACTGATCCGATTCTGAAAGGTAACTATCAGAGGCAAACCACGGGCCATAATCCCTATTGCTGCATTTGGAGTTATTTCGGGATGCATCCCTTTGTAAAGATTCCCACTGTAACTCAACCAACAAATCATCTACCCCTATTGAGGGCTCACTGTCCAATATGTCAACAAACCAATTTTTGGCCCTTCCATATAGACAGTTTCCCAAATAACGTACTTGTTCATCTTGTGTGCGGAAATTGTATCTATCTAACTGATTTAGAAATAATTCCTGAAATTGAGAAGGCTGCCAGCTTTGGCTGCCATCGTATTCCAAAGTGTTGGGAACTCTTGAAGACAGTCGTGGTCTAGCATCCCTATTATTGGTGTTTGCGTCGAAAGGATTGTTATCATTTAATCTGATATCTTGCGGGCACCGGCCCATATGAAAGGCTGGGCCAGGCCGACCCCTTTCCTGATCCGAATGATTATAATTATTGTTTTGGGGACGACGGCCATCAAATTGGGCCTGTCTTTCTGGCGGACGGTCCTCAAAATCTGAATCTTCGCGATCGTCATATTCGTCGCGACCCCTATTCCGGAGGCGCCTATTTGCACCACCCCCATCGGACGAAGACCGGTTGCGGCGAAACCTATCTGGGGGATCATTATTCCCAGATCTATCTCGATCCCTAAACCTCGGTCGCCCATCTGCATGATTGTCACGGGACTGCAACCGTCCACGTGGAAATCTATCGCGGTTATGCTCAGCCGACCTTTCTCGATCCCGATATCTAGGTCGCCTATTCGAATGATTGTCTCGGGACTGAGACCGTCCACGTGGAAACCCATTCTGTACGAGATCATTCCTGAAATCATGTGTATCCTGAACTCGTCGCCCACTGATTTGTTGGCCATGCTGATTGGGTTGGGCATTATTTGATTGTTGTCGCCTCCCTTGATTTTCCACAGCCCTGTTTACTGGGCTATGTTGCCGACCACTACTAGAATGAACATTTGATCTATCGCGTCGCTGTGGCTGGTCGCGATTTCTACTATCACGACCCCGTGATGGTCGAGAGTTACGATCAACGCGAAGATCGCGGAAATCTTGTTCAAGGTCGAAATCAACTGGGCTCGTAGCCCTATTTGCCCTTCCATGCCCCCTCCCCGAAACCTCGGCATTATAATTTGCACGGTATGTGTCTCGATACAAGCGGCGAGAATGTCGGTCGCCATCGTACTGGGCGAAATCTTCAGACTGATTGTTGATAGGAACCAGAGACTTTTGTTTCTTCGGGCCAGTGAAGGCCTCTCTATAAGACGGGATCCTTTGATCCCATACCCTAGTTGAGGGTAAATAAATATGGCTTTGGGTCATTTCACTCCATCTCTCCCTCCCTTCAAAAAGGACACCTGGCATGAAAGAAAGAGTACACGACCGAATAAACAAAATGACCAACTAATGAGTGCAAGAGGCTGTTCTACTAATTTCAGAAAGCCCCAAAATATTGTATGATCAAACACACTTAGCAAAATTTCTAAGTGCCAGCGATGGAAAATGTTTCCAAATTGGAATCAAAATGGCCACTTTAATATTCTATATGGCAGTTACTCTGAATAGTAGCTCCATTTCATTGAAATTCAACATATAATAGCAGGATGCCACATTTTCATTAAAAAAATGATGCAAAAAATGGCTAAGTTCACCAAAAACTAACATTTGTGTGAAAATCGCAAAATTTTTATATAAAAAAATTATAGTTGCTAACAGACAATGAAAGAAAGCTGCTAAGAACTGTTGATTGCCATGCTGCTTAGCGAACGAAGCCATTAACTCATTATTCTCACTTCGGATTTATTGACATATACCATATAAGGTTAGCCCAGCTATCCGATTTCATACATTCCTCAATTAATAACTTATGTACAAGATTACTGGTCGTTAGGGTTGAAACGATTAATCGACTAGTCGAAGACGACGCTGAAATGTCAGAACGTCGACTCTGAATTTTGCTGTCGACTAGTCGGAATATAGTGTATTAGTTTCATGTATAACGTTTTCAAGATCGATTCCGGCATAAATGGTGTTAACTGCGCGTAAGTTATGGTAAGTATAACGTTTGGTGGCACCTGGAATTGACAGTGTTACTAGTATAGACACACACGGACCGGTGACCGGACTATTAATTGGACGAATGAAATTGACAACACAATGTCTCACTCGTCGTTTGAGGTCAAAAACATGATGGCAATGATTGACGCGGCTTTGTTGTTTGTCCGAGACCGCTTTGATACAGACACTGTGTATATTTCCATTGATCTCGCACCGTCGGATTATGATGCGACGCTGGGTGAAGGTCGCTTAAGGTGATGTCATTGGTGCTACCGTATATAACTGATACTGACATTAAGAACTGGATATCGTATTCGGAACATTAATATTTTATAGTGACACCGCTCGGCACCGGTTTATTGGTGGTCACGTGACTAAACGAAATAATCTCGAACACGGATATTAAATTTAAAACCTGTATAAATGAGCGTGTATCTAATCATTATCCACCACATGTCTAATTATATAATTACATTCAGTGTGTTGGATAAATATCAAGATGTTTACACTATTATTTCCCAAATAAATTGGTGTGCATGCAGGGAAATGCGCAACGCAATAGACCGTCATTGCATCGGTCATCAGTGTATGCCATGTATGATGAATTTTCCGTACAATGTTATGTTTGAAAGTTTTGATATCATGTACCGACTAGTCGACGCAACGCGACTTTTGGGCCTCGACTAGTCGACTCTGAAATTCACTAATCGTTTCAACACTACTGGTCGTCCCTTAAGTCATGCGATCCAGCCTAATGGTGCGCCTTCATCATCATCAGCAAAGTTTCCTCACACATTTCTCAATTTAAATTTTGATATCATATTTTTGCAGACACATCAAAGAATTTTCAGGATGAGACACGGCTCTCTAAATTAGTCAGGAGGTTGAAAGATGGGGATAGGGAGAGACGACTTGTCTCCGCAAAAAACCTCAAAGAGTTTCTGCAAACTCAAGAAGGAACAAAGGTAATTTTGCGTTCATTCCAACTGGTTTCTACATGTAGCTTGTTTCTGGATGGTTTCTAGGCGTAGTTTCAGACAGAGAGCCATCCCAGCCTATTCTGCGGCTTGACAGCCATCTTTGGGTATGACAAAACTTTACAAAGAATTTTTTTTTTTAGTTTATAAATACTGTTGTGAATCATGAATCATATATAAACTTTTTAAATGGGGTCATGAAGTTATAAATTCAACCGGTCTTTGTAATTGGAATTAAACTTGGAAAATCAATTGTTTTGTCATTATTTCACTATTATTTTCAGTTCATCAGATCTATGTGCATGTTGGGGGTGTAGCACATCTAGCTCATACAGCCTAGTGCCTGAATTAAAAGTAAAATGAGAGCCATTATTTCAATCAAGTCCCTTGACAAGTTGTTAAAAATCAGCTACTCTGATGCATCAATTGAAAACTTCAATATTGATGAAGTTTTAACTTGATTTCAGCAAATAGATTCTAACTGTTGGGTCTGAAGTTATGCTGATTCATGCGATTGAATATTCCATTATGAATTATGCAGTATGAATCGTTAATCTTCTTCATGTGATGTCACATGAGGGACTACTAGCGACATGCAGTGTCAAGCTTAAAAGGCTGTCACAATTTACTTTTATCTACTGATTGTTTATACAGAAACAGCTGGACCATTGGAACTGAATTTTTTTACATATGGGTAATTTGATGTGGGAGATCTTATTAGATAGGTCCCGTTGACATCAGACGTATTAAAAGGCACTAATAATTAATTCAATTAAATAATTATATGTATACCTAAAATGGTTGCAATCTTGTCAGTGAAAATAGAAACACACAGATACATTGACTTGTTGAGTGTAAAGAGATAGATGCCATTGACATCAAACAAAGAGGCAAATATGTGAGCAATAAAGAGCATTTCTCATGTGGACAAATTTGTACATGGGTCACCTGACCAGGGGAATGTCATGGGATAGGCGCATCTTCTCACGTCCCATGAATACTGGCTGAGAATAAAGCATTACATACTTACCTTTGACCTCGGATGACTTAAAGGGGGGCATAATAAATTGTATGATCAATAAATAGATAGAACGACACAAGTGTGTGAACTGGTTAATGTTATTGCACAAGTTTGTTGTGACGCGGTGGTAAAACGAGAACCGGAGGTTCGAGTTTTACCTCGCGGAACGACAAACGAGTACAATAACGTTAACATTTTCACACAACTGTGTTGTTCTATGTTTATTGCACACTCTGAAGGTTGCAGCTTGTAACATACCAACATTTAGGTCGATATTGTTGTATTTAAAAAAATGTTTAATTGAACAAATGTGCGCTTAATGTAGACTATACCCCATAATTTAGCGAAGACATTTTCTGTTAAAAGTTGACGTCGCCAGTGACGTTGTTGGCGTAATATGTTTGTATTGTTCAAGAACAATACACATTTTTTTATTGAACGTTTCAATTATTCTGTATTTTGCTGTATTTCGCACAAATAAGCCATTGGGTGTGCAATAAATAGATAGAACGACACAAGTGTGTGAACTGGTTAACATTATTGCACGAGTTTGTTGTGACGCGGTGGTAAAACGAGAACCGGAGGTTCGAGTTTTACCTCGCGGAATGACAAACGAGTGCAATAACGTTAACATGTTCACACAACTGTGTTGTTCTATGTTTATTGCACACTCTGAAGGTTGCAGCTTGTAACATACCAACATTTAGGTCGATATTGTTGTATTTAAAAAAATGTTAATTGAACAAATGTGCGCTTAATGTAGACTATACCCCATAATTTAGCGAAGACATTTTCTGTTAAAAGTTGACGTCGCCAGTGACGTTGTTGGCGTAATATGTTTGTATTGTTCAAAAACAATAAGCCATTGGGTGTGCAATAAAGAGCTTTTATTTAATATCAGTCTAGAAGATGTGTGGGAAATTTGTGGTAAAACCATCATATGATAGGAAGAGTATTAGTCAGAGGTTACATTTATGTCGCGTCATATCAGGATAGTCCAAGTCTTCTCGTGCTAAAACTAGCTAAGATTTTGGGATGGAGATGCTAGTATTTAGTCCGAGTTCCAGGCCCATGCATTCCTATGACACGAGTTACGCCCAGGATCTGTGGCGGGAATCTGTGGTGTATTTTACTCGATTTACCTAACAAAGCAATACATGATGCTACATACATCGGAAAGAGTGACATCTTATGGTCATAATGGTGTATAATAATCTAACTTTAATGTTAAATTACACATAGAATATTCCGGTTGATTGCCACAAACATCGTTGTTTTTTCTGTTTGTTTACTTAACTAAAAGCCGAACTCAGGTTCCGAAGAACTTCGGCATTGTCCGGTGTTTGTTTTGGCCGAGACGAATTTCGATACAAACAAAATGGCGGCCCCCATGATATTCTAATGCTCATTGTGTTTACACTGTTTTAAACTGTGAGATGGTTGTAATTCCCGTAATTTATTTAATGTATTACATTTATATCTTCAATATGTATTTAATCTATGTATTTATTTATTTATTGTCACGTATAATTACGATTACAATGGAGAATTCATCGTGCGTGGTTGATTGAAAATCTACGGAATATTTTCACCGGAAAATGCCGAACGCAGTTCGCAAGGTCAACTGAGTTCGCATACTTTAAAAAATATGTAAACACTGCGGCAAATGTTTCTTTTCACATTAAATTACCGCTTTCAATTCACAACCGATGTGGGTTTCAGATCAAATAGCATGTCTTCTGCGGAAACTATCCGTTTATTGTAGCAATTGTGATATTTTATTTCATATAATTGTGGTTTTATTTGAGCGGGTCACTAACGCTTAAGTCGTGTCATAGGAATGCACGGGCCTGGAACTCGGACTATATCAGGATAGAGGTGCCAGACTGTTATTTTCCCCACATATATTCTGGAATAATAATAATCGTTCTTATTGATCATATAATCTATTTGCCCCCCTTTAAGTCATCTCAGGTCAAAGGTAAGTAATGTTTTATTCTCAGCCATTATTCCTGGATAGAACATGAGAAGATGCAGGAATGCTCTTTATTGCTCATATTTGCCCTTTTAAATCATCTGAGGCTTTTAATATGACACTCTATGGGTTAATTTATCTCCATGTTTCAATTTCCACCGACCAGACTGCAACCATTTTGGGTATATACTAAATTATTTGTGCCCTTTTAAGACATCTGATGTCAACGGGACCTATCTAATAAGATTTCCCACGTCAAACTACTCATATGTCCAAATTTTCAGCTTCGACTGTCCAGTTGTTTCTGTATGAACAATTGTGACAGCTTTTCAAGTTAGACAGTCACACTGCTTGTTGCTAGTGGTCCCTCAGGTGATGTCACATGTAGGAAGATTAGCGATTCAGACTGTATAATCCATAATGAAATATTCAATTGCACAAGAATCAGCATAACTTCAGTTACGGCTGCCAATCATAAAAATCTTTTCGGCAACATGCTCAGTGGATTACCGGACATCGATAATGACTATGTTGTTTTTGCATGGTTTTCTGATGATTTCTGGGTGGTTTCATGGTGGTTTCTGGATGTTTTCGGTAAGGCTTCTGGGTTGTTTCTGGATGGCCGAACAAATTCAGAAATGGTCAAAATTGGCCAAATAATTTTCTGGCCAGAGCAAATCCTGGCTACTATGAATAACATTTATAATATTTTATGGAAGGGGAAATTTTAAGTTTCTTTTTTCTTAATTTTTTATATTAATTTTACGGAATTTAACTGGTTTTAATTTCTAATTACAGGCTGTGTGTAAAGCAAGTGATGATATACTGCCAGTTCTTCATGGCCATCTCACAGAACGGTGAGCTTTTAATTTTATTGCTCAAATCATATCTGAAAAAAATAATTATGGAAACTGGACCAATGCCATACAAGTTGTTTCTAGATACTGTATAGCATATTAAAATTTAATTCAGGAAAGTATATACCCTATAATATACTAAAATTTAATTCAGGAAAATATATACCCTATAATATACTAAAATTTAATTCAGAAATAAGTACTGAAGAAAAAAAGACATGTTTAAGCCTCAATATATTAAGTGTGAGATTTTAGTTACGAGTGTAAAATTATGGATTTCATAAATTCATCACTTTGCGATGTATTGTTTGCTGCCCCATTATTCAGACAAAATTGGATTTCTATAATAATGAAACATGATTACAAAGTACAGTGACATTATTCTGGGTCATAAATTCTTGTGCTATCACCTCATGAATGAATCCCCAGTTTATAGGAGATATTTCCTTTTTTCAGAATTTCAACTGAATTGAAAGTTGAAATAGCTAAATGTATTGGGTTGATCGGTGCTGCACTTGGTCAAGATGCCATGGGGTAAGCTATTAGCCATCTAAAGATGGATTATCACTTCCTTAACACATTTTATATAGTTTCAGAGGTATAAAATAATAGATATGAGTCGAAGACACCTGTCCGAAAATGCTTCTATCAATTAATATTGATTTTATATCAATATTTTCTTATATAATTTCATAATCAATTGGGACATTTTTACTACCCTGCATGGTACGCACCGAACAAATTCAAGTCATAAATGTCACATATTGATTGTATGTATATTATACCAGAAAATTCTAAATAAAACAGCTGAATAAAATCAATATTAATTGATTGTTATTAATGTTTGGATCGGTGTATCGATGATACAAGTGTAGGATATATAGGATTCCTATTCAGACATTTGTAGGGAATATTCAGATACTGACTTTACCAACTTGGCCATTTATTAAACTTGTTACTTGCAAATTTAAGTTAAAATGATATCACTTTTACCCTTTAGATGACAGAATTTTCATGACATTATGATTGTTTAAATTTCTGATTTCCTGATTATAGTAAATCTGATTGCCATGAATGTCACTTGAAATAAACAATATAAACATGAAATACACCGTATAATTCCATTATTCCATTTGAGTTACTGATCAAATAAACAACATATACATGAAATAATTCCATTTGAGTTACTCGTCAAGTATTTAGTCATTCAAGGATTAATTGCAGTGTTATATTTTGTCGAATTGTGTAAAACAACTCAGGTATTCACATCAGTAATTATGCATCAAACTTTTGTTTTGTAGTTTTTTCCAGTGGCTCTTTATTCAAGCCAACAATGCTGTGGACGATGATGACATTAAGATTCTCTACATGTCGAGTCTGTTAGAGGTACTTTTAATACTGACAATACATTCATTATCAAGGTTAAAAAACTCTTAACCCTTTACCCAACAAAATGGCCAAAACCGGCCAATTAAAGCTTCAACAGCCTAAAATATCTTCGGTCTTATATATGCGAGTCAACCATAGGTCGCCTCGCATATATAAGAGAATGCATTGGCCTAAAAAAAATCTTTTTTTAACACTTTTTACCATTTTTTCTTACATTCTTTAACAATTTTATAATTTTTAATGTGTTAAGCCAATGCATTCTCTTATATATGCGAGGCGACCTATGGTCGACTCGCATATATAACAGAATGCATTGGCACAGGGCCCTTCTGTTGGGTAAAGGGTTAAAGGGGGACTGTACACTAAATCCAGCCATTTATGGGACCATCTCCTTTAAAACTCAACAGAATATATATAACAAATGAATTAATTTGTTAAAACGCTTAATATTTTTCATTTACGTTATTTTCGAGTTCTCTGCAAGTGGAACACCAAAATTGTGTCATTTTGGTGGAATCCGCATGACAAAATTCATACATAAATAAACACTGATATAAATTTCATGCTGCCTCGACCAGCGGAACAGAAACTTTCAAAATGAACATACTTGTGCTTGCATGGTATAAGCCATTTATCGAGTACACAGATAATATTCAATTTTTTTTTTTATTTTACTTTCTATCATTTGTGTAACAGCCAAACTTGGTGTCGATTAGACAGGCAGAAACTTATAAATTATTTTTAGGGATATAACACTTTGGACTGCAAAGTGAATTATTTTGACATATATATATATATATATGTATCAGAGAAATGGAGGCATGGAATGTGAGTCGTAAAATTATTATTTTTGGAGTTTAGCGAGTATTTCTCGGTATTTTCTGCAAAGATTTATAAAAAAGGAGAAATATCGTTGAATTTCAAATGTTATAGCGTATCTCTCATTGTGAAAACAGAACACAGACCTGGTATGTCTGGAGGTTGGCGAAAGAAAAATATTGGCTGCTTCAAAATATGATAACATTTGACATAAACATGATACAGATATAGTCCTCGTATAGCTCTTTTAAAGTTGCAGCAGATAGTTATAATATTTAAAAAAAAAAATTGAGACTTTAGACTGGTGGGTCTCAAATTCCATTTTCCATTCCAAAAAGTTGGTTGAAAATGGTTGCATAATGTGAAGGTCATTTTCGTGATATATCTGTAATTTGGCTTAAACAGTATTTTTTTTCTCTATGGACATTCTAATATATAATTACTGGTACAATAAATACAATATCATGAAGAAAATTGAGATTAGGTAGCAAGCCATTGGCTTATTTGAAGCCCTCTCCCTGAACAATGGCATGACCATACTTAAGTGAAGAACACTGAGGTATAAAACAAATCCATTGTGAAAATAAGAAATACTGGACTCGTTGAAACAGGGTGCATAGGGAGCTTCGCATATATAATAGAATGTACTGGCTTACAAGGTCAAGGAAAATATTGTTAGGCCAATGAATTCTCTTATATATGCGAGTCTCCCATAGATGAGAGAATGCATTGGCACAGGGTTTTCGCAAAATTTCAGGAAGCTCCAGTCATGAAAGGGTTTTATAAAGCTGCAGTCAATGCACTTCCTTTATGTAAACACATGACTTATGATAGATAAGACCTACTTTTTATATGCTAGATCTGATCCCAAACAACAGATTTTGGCATTGTTTAAAGATGTTCTATTTCTTCCCAGCATGTTACAGGACTTGGGCCAATCAGATGCGGGTAAAATAGGGAGGAGTAATGAAACAATTAAAGTGATGTGAAACACTCTGGTGGTGTGAACAAATAGAAATGGAGAACGATCATGCTCAAAGTTGTTATTTTTACAAATATTAAACCAAATTGACAACAAACACCACCATTCTTATATATTAATTAAATGCAATGACTATAGATGGCAAAATCGTTTGCGTTAGTTTATCGCCGATTGTTGCGTTCCGAATTGAGATGTAAATATTTACAATTGAGCGTAGTTCAGATGATGTTTTCTATGGAGTGGTATGGTTGATTGCTTTGAAATTTTTGGTGATATTTAATAGTAGATGATACATTCCCCAGGTTGCAGAGCGCCTGTGTAGTAACTTATAAGTTTATTGCACTTGAACAAGTCCATAATATGTCTTTAAAGATGGTCTCTCTCTTCCCAGAAAGTATAAATAATAGATATGAATTGAGGACACCTACCATGTATTTGGAAAAGCTTCTGTCAATTAATATCAATTTTATTTAGGATTTCTTATCACATTATTGGAACAGTTTTAAGAGCTATTTTTACTACAGAAATCTGCGCGAAAACGTTTGGAGCGTACCAAGAGAGAGCATTGTTAGCACCCTCAATCGAAGAAACTTTACCGTAATTCAAATAAACCACTTTATTATGCCTAAAATTGCCTTTCCATACATGTAATATACCCCAGTTTTATCTGTATTTTATTCACAAATTAGTTATTTGTAGTCTTGAAATTAGGATTTATAAAAAAAAATGTTGTTGTAATTGTGACTCGGAAGATATTGACCATGTTTGAAGATATTGACCATGTTTGAAGATATTGACCATGTTTGAAGATATTGACCATGTTTGAAGATATTGACCATGTTTGAATAATATCTCTATTTTACTTTGCAGACACTCAGATCTGATGAAAAGATCCGGCCGATGACAGAATTTATCCCAGTGAGTTGATAAGAACAATTCAATTTTATTTTCTTGAATCATCAACTCATTTTATTACATAATTAGCCCTTAAATCCAACCTCAAATGTTTCAGTAAGACACATTTGTATTACCGGCATGCGCGGTGACATAATTAGCCCTTAACCCTTTGAGTGCCAGGGGCCGATCTCATCGGCCCTAAATCTGCAAAATAACTCTGTTAAAGAATATAAGAATAAATTATTAAAATTGTAAAAAAAAAAAATAAATAAATAAATAAATTGTTAGGCCAATGTATTCTCTTATATATGCGAGGCGACCTATGGTCGACTCGCATATATAAGAGAATGCATTGGCACAGGGTATATGGGTTGATACAAAAATCGACCTGGCACTCAAAGGGTTAAATCCAACCTCAAATATTTTAGTAAGACACACTTGTATTACCGGCATGCGCGGTGACATAAGATCTTAGCGCAATGATATCAAATTCAATGCGGTGTGCTACGACATCTCCCCCCTGGATTTACTAGTTTATCTTAACCTAGGTTATCTCCCCTACCCTGATCATCTCACTTTGTCTGTGTCTTGTTCCAGTCAATTCATAATTAACCATTGCATATTATACTTGCTAAATCATCTCCAAAGCATTACAAAGATTATACAAGCAGTACAAAAAATCTTACATTATTATTATGCCCCCTCCCGGAACATATCACCTTATCACATATCATACTATGGGTTTCGTCCATTAATTTTTACCAGAATTACGGCCTTTGTTTTATTTAAGAATTTCACAAGGGATGTCTGGATAACATTCCCTTTCATGTCAACCTCCCTGCAACCCTTGGGATCTGCATCCATGCTGGATATTTTGATACTCAACTATCACAAGGTCAGAATCAATTTTGATTCTCTTCACTTCCAATGGTTTTTAGGCCCTGTTGATTTTTTGTCAACTGTTGATTTCTGATATTAAAGATGGCCGAAAAAAATTATAGGGAATTTTCGACAACTATTTTGTTAAATTATAAGGTGAATTTTTTTTTCTGCAGATGGTACTATCAAACATTCAGACGATGCTAGAGAACGCCGACAGTCCAGATCTCCTTAAATCTGTCGTTGATGTATTACTGCCGTTAGCTCAAGATTATCCACATATGTTCGCATCACATTTCAGGGTATGTAACTATGTAAGACTAGTGGTATACTGCTAACAGTGCTGACAAAATACAGAGATCGAATGGTTGGATCTGGTGCACTGTTGTGGTGGTTACATGCTCTAGTGCCCCTGCGATCTCTTAGATTTAAGGTTGAACCAGTTTAAATTCTGTACTCTGAGTCTCAAAATCTGTGGCTGACTTATATATTAATATAGTTTAAATAGTAATTTAAATAAATTTATATAAAAGTTTCTTATTTATCTGGGACTGTTTCTTTACGCTCGCAAACAACGCCTAGTTATATGAAACGTCATTGTAGGCCTTATAGAAGCCGCTTTGATTTTCACATTCCATTTGTGATTTAAGTTCATTTTAAGGAGGTTTTGGATCAAGTAATATATAGAATCTATAACTCCTCCCCAATCTACAGCTATAATTTACAAAACCCATCCGGTAAATTAGGTCTGGACCTCGCCTCCTAATTTACTGACTCCTTTTGTAAATTTCGCTATAAACTGGGGACTCGTTGTAGATCCTCTGTATATATAATCTACCATTTCATAATGTGTGCGCCGTGTACGTCTGCATTCATAAATTTATGATCACCAGTGTTTTTCTGCTCATTTTGCGGACAAGTCTAAGTTTTGACAGATACCGAATCCCAGTCAATGTTTTGAATAGGATCGAATTAATGCAAAGGTTTTGAAGCGAATCATACCTCGAACGGTGCACAGGGTCCAAGTCTGAGTATAGTGTGCCTATCATTTGCACAATGAGGTCCCAAGATTCACCCTCTGTGCACCTCATTCTGCTGAGGCCTCATCTGCTATGGGAGACATAGATGCAGAATGAAGTTCCCAAATGGTGAATATTGTGATGTACATCCATTGGGAACCTCGATTATGCAATGTGTCGTCTGCCAATTTGGGGATATAGAGAAACTAAACTAAAAAAGAATTAGAATCTATGTGAAGAAGCTTCTATAGAAATTTGATAATAAAGAACTTTCCAGGCAAGATGAGGCCTAAGCAGAATGAGGTCCCCAGGGGGTGAATTTAGTGATGCTATTCTGCTACATATGGGGGATAGGGTCAGTAAATTCACCCTTTGGGGACCTCCTTATTACATTATGCATTCTAATGTTGCTTGCTGACATTAGGATGTCAATTTGTGTTGCCTTTGATAACACTAGCCTATAAACCTAGTATCTGGCTCGCTACTGAAATGCTCGTTCATCATAAGTTGTGCTGCGTTTTACTATGATTGTCACGAGACACTCCCCTATAAACCTAGTACTTGGATCTGGACTGAAATGGTCGTTCATCATAAGTTTTGCTTCGTTTTACTATGATTGTCACAAGACACTCGCCTATAAACTGAGTACCTGGATCGGTACTGAAATGGTTGTTTGGAAGTAGTGATATGCGGCTTTGAAATTCATTTCTGTTTTGGTTTTGGTTTTGTTTTCTATGAAAAACCAGGTTTTGGTTATGGTTTTACCCTATACACCAATGACTATATGCATAGAGCAGATCTTCGGAATAATATGACAAAATATTTCCAGTCATTTTCCAGTGATTTCTACAGTCAATTATCGCTCATATGACACCCAAATGTTCCAAATTTAAACTGCTAGAGGTGGCAAATAGCAGCTGACAAAATCATGCGCTACAATATTCTTGTAACATTTAGCAACCAGCTGTGTCATTTAATTGAAACGGAAGAATAGGTTTTATAGAATATACCAGTTGCGGTTTCGTTTTGAAATAAAACAGAAAGAAAACCGAGAAACCATAAAAACTGCACATCACTATTTGAAAGTTGTCCTGCAGTACATGTCGATTCTGGTTATTATAGTTTTCAGATGTTGAAACTAATTAATAATTGGTATCAATTGTTATGTTATATCAACTGCACACAGCAGGAATCCTTGGTCAATCCCATGCTTTTGTTTTAGGACACTGTCGATATTTTGGTTGGCTGGCACATCGATTGCACACAGAAAGAAACTCTGAGAGACTACGCGTCGAGAGCGCTGATCAGTTTTCATCAATACTGGGCATCAGATATATCCTTCTCAATCACGCTGCTCGGACAGTTTCTGGAAGACATGGAGGCATATACTGAGGTATGAGCTAAAATTATTTACTGTTTCCTCTTTTTCTTTTATTAACCCTTTCTATATTAAATTTCTCATTTCTATTTTTTTCCTGAATAGTGTTGCATGGAACTGCTTGCTTGTTGGTATGTTGTGACTGGTGCCGGCCACAGCCAGTCTCATTTAAAACAATAGAGACATGGCCTGACTGAGACCTGTCCCCATTGAGAACAGGTATACAGTTGTCTACACCAGGCCTGGCATTCTCAGAAATCTAGGAGAGCTAAAAATCGCCCTCCTGAAAAGGTCTAGGAGGGCTATTATTTGTGCCGAGCACAGGAGGGCGAAAATGTTTGCCAAAATCAGACATAGTAAATATTCCACTCCACATGTACAGTATTGATAAAAATAAAGTACATGTCAGTATTAAACTATTACAATAATTGCTGAGTTTGTTGTTTTCATTACACAAAATATTTTAATATTAAATAACAAGATATGTTGTTACTTTAGCTAGTAATGTATTTAGTAACAATGCCTCAATGATGCCTGACATTATATAGCACTGTCCAGTTGCGTGGGAGGCATGACGCAATACTTCAAAGTGACATAACTCTGAACGGTGTGTCTATTTCACAGAGGCACGTGCTTCCGGTGGAAATGTTGCTACAACGTAATCAATATCGCTTGTACATTTCGCCAGGGACATTCGGAATGCGGCTTATAGATCAAAGGTCCCATACCGACATCGTTTAACACTTCGTTGCCGACTCTGTTAGTACATAGATCATTACTTACACCCGGGTCCTGGAGAGCGATGTTTTGGCGTTTGGGAGGGCGTTATTTCGTCCGCCTGGATTATTTTCAGGCGGGCGGTAGGCGAGCGATTTTATCGCTCGCCTCAGAATGCCAGGCCTGCTACACTCATAAACTAAATAATAACACGGCCTCTGCTTCACACAATTAGCTTCCATAAGAATCAGTACCAAGCCTTGAAATAGGGTGTCTGTCGTTTGCAGAATGAGGTCCCCAGAGGGTGAATTTAGTGATGCTACCCTGCATAGCGGGCTAGCATCACCAAATTCACCCTCTGGGAACCTCATTCTGCTGAGGTGTAAGCAGAATGAGGTCCCCAGAGGGTGAATTTGGTGATGCTAGCCCGCCATGCGGGGTAGCATCACTAAATTCACCCTCTGGGGACCTCATTCTGCAAATGACAGACACCCTATTTCAAGGCTTGATCAGTACAAATCACGATATGGTTACACAAATGTTTCCGACGTTCATCAGACATTAACTGAAGTCGCCACTTCATAAAAAGCGATGAACACCTACATCACTTCAAGCCGTCCGTGTGCATCCACTCGCCGCATGTTTTTGGGAAACTGTTGGAATTTGAACAATATACAGTAATGCCCTAATTAATCGACTTCTTAACGACAGCAGAATTATGGGTAACTTTTCAGGATTTAGTCGGAAATATGGCTTGTTGCCATTCATCGGAAAGCTCTCCGAGAGCTTTCCGATGAATGGCAACAAGCCATATTTCCGACTAAATTAATTAGGGCATTACTGTATGTTACTTACAAATGTTGTGGTAGTTTTGAAAAGTTGTTCAAATTATTAATGTTCCATTAAAATATACTGGTATATGATTATAAGAAATTACTCGCAGATTAATTGGGGTCATTGGTTTTGACCGGCAGAATAATTAAACAAAGTTGAAGTTGGTGATGTTCACCCATTAGTCACCTCGATTATGCATTTTATCTTCTGAAAATTAGGGGATTATAGAAACTGAACAGACTGGAAAACGTAACTAAAAACAATATTAAATTGAGACTATAGATAGTTTCCAGAAGATGAGTACTAAGCAGAATGAGGTTTTCAGAGGGTGAATTTAGTGATGCTAGCCTGCGGTGCGGGGTAGCATCACTAAATTTGCGCTTTTGAGTCTTCATTCTGCAAATGACAACACACTATTTCAACGCTTTGCTGTTTATGAATTAGATTAATTCACTTTTGAGTTTAGCTATAGCAAGGCAGATATGCGAGATTCACATTTAAGGAGTTTATATCATTGTTTCATTAGGATCTCGGTGTAGGCCTAGCTGGTAAACCACACAGTGACGAGGATATGCGGACCCCACAGGAATGTATCATCAAGATTGGCGCACTACTCAAAGTGTTTACCACGGTTACCAAGAGTCTGGGTGAAAGCTTCATGCCAACACAACAACAAGACAGTATCATAACCATTGAATACATTCTTGAGGTATAGTTCACATCAAGTCATCACCAGTCAATAAATTATTGAGGTATAGTTCACATTAGGCCAAAAAAAACAAATATATATATTTGTGGTTGTTGTTTCTCTACCAATTCTAGTTTAAACCCCCTACCCTAAACTGTTCAAAAATCTGTCGATTTCATATTCAAAGAATTTGATTTATACAAAAAGACCGACCCTATTTTTGGCCCTTTCTATACTAAATACTCATTGACTATTATGTACCAAAGTTTAATCAATACTTGACGGGGAATCATTGTAAAAAGTTAGGCATTCAAAAATATTCTGAAAATCATATTTAGACTAACATATTTGAATTGCGATGTTTGTTGACAAATCACTGTAACAGTTTTGTTTACATAAACAATGGTTTCAACCCACGACATTTAGTTATTGTAGAGCTATCAATAGTTAGAATAAGAACAAAGTTTTTCTATTTCTTCATGCTCTTCTTGTGATCTTGTTTTACAGACTTCTATATTTTTGTACATTTACCCACTGTGAGTGCCTTGAGTCCCTTACAATCATGCAGGCTACAATTTTTTTTCTTCTTAAAATTTTAGGTGGTTGAAAGAATTGTGAAGTGTGTGGATTGTACCGTGAAATATATCTATACAGAGAGTATACTTACAGCAGGTAAAGTTAGCAGTATATATTATATAGTGAAATATATCTATACCGAGAGTATACTTACAGGAGGTAAAGTTAACAGTATATATTATATAGTGAAATATATATATACCGAGAGTTTACTTACAGCAGGTAATGGCAAAAGTTTATATTTTATTCAAGAATTTTTTGGATATCAACAGTTCTGATGCAAATTCATGGATCAAACTTCAGGCTTCATAACAGTCCACTTCACCCTTATAAACAAATAAGGAAATGTTAATTCTCAATTTTAAACATTTAGTCTGGTCCCTGTTCTAGTTATTTAGAAGATATTTCCCATTGATCTTTGTTTGCATTAAGCTTTTAATCTTCACAACTAACTTGTGTCTGGGGCATGGTGGATGTATAATATGAGGCTCTGAACCCCAATATACCATTAACTATTGTCCCCCGAATAATTTCAAGGACATAATCGTCCCTATGACTGTCCTCGTGTCCAGGTTTTCTGGTTCAAAACTTTGACAATATTAATCAGGATTCCATGGGATTTGGTTTGTAGTAGTTTTTTGAGAATGTGCAGATGAAGTTCGAATTTGGTCACGGCCTGGTGATATCCAACAGAATTTCTTGATATTTGCTATGTGGTTCAAATTTGAGAAGACACATGTCAAGAAATGAATTTGGTTATGATCCGGTGATTTTCCATGGAATTATGGCCCTTTTCGTCTTCGACCGGATGGTAACTTCAGCAATATTCAACATAATTTCTTGATATTTTGTATATGGTTCACCTTTGAGAACATTCATATCATCCTCAAATTGGAATAAAATGTATGCCAGAATTTGACTTCTTTGTTCTTAAAAAACATCCCAAAAAGCCACCTGACAAGGGGTAAGCGACCTTTTATTAGTAAATAAAAGGTCGCTTACCCCTTGTCTGGTGGCTTTTCCGATGAATGGCAACAAGCCATATTTACGACTAAATCCTGAAAAGTTACCAATAATTTTGCTGTGGTTAAGAAGTCTATTAATTAGAGCATTACTGTATTTTTCATTGATTACTGTTTTAATGAAGCTTTTTTAACTTAACAGCTAACATCTGTCTGGAGCTGTTAGTGGTTCAGCTCGGTGCAGCTGTGACCTTGACATGTGACTCACTGCTGCCGTTCATCATAACACAGATATATATAAATAAAGCCGTCAGTGTTCCGTATTCATCTTCACTTCTTAGCCTGACACACAAGGTAATTCCACCTAGCTATCAAAATTGATTTATTATTTTAAAATATACTTAGCCTGACACACAAGGTATTGTCACCTAGCTATCTGAATTGATTTTGTTATATAATAATATACTTTGGCACACTACATTTTGTGACATTATATAATATTTTCTGCCTCCAGTAAGAAACACCTTTTTTGATTGGTCAGAGAGCTGCGCAATATATCCCATGTTTACGTCTATAGCTGTCAACAGGGGAAACTATGACAAACATTCCAGTGATCTTGTCGGGACTGCACTTTTCATGACATTCACATTGAACAACGTTATGGAGAGATAAAGTTTTTATCTTTTTGCTGAACATTCTTTCGTAATTAATGTCAAATTGCTATGAATGACCACGACTGTTGGCAGAACATATACGTTTTTGTTGTTAATTGACTGCAACATGGTGTGACATTGACGGCTTGGCAGTGTATTATCTTATATATGCGAGTCTTGCATAGGGAGCCTAGCAAATATAAGAGAATGCACTAGCTTACAAGGTCAAGGTAAATAATGTTAGGCTTTTTAAAATCTATTCTCTAAAATATGTGAAGCTCCCTGTGGGAGACTCGCATTTATAAGAGAATGCATTGGCACAGGGTTTTCGTAAAATTTCAGGAAGCTTCAGCCATGAAAGGGTTAACCCATTATTATTGATCAGATTGGCAGAATAAAATGTACTTTGACTCAGACCAACACTGATACACATTTTTTTTTCGTGTTGGGGTGCTCTGCGTTCATAAGAACCCGAACTCTTGATTTGTCTCATGTCAGGCTAGCATCACCAAATTCACCCTCTGGGAGCCTCATTCTGCTTTATGCCTCAACTGCATATATAAGAGAATACATTGGCCCAACAATATATCCCTTGACCTTGTAAGCCAGTGCATTCTGTTATATATGCAAGGCACCATGTGGAAGACTCGCATATATAAGAGAATGCACTGATCTTTAATGCTGCGCTAGCTTAGCTTCCCTCATGAAAGGGTTAATGATACAAACTTGTTCATCTAATTATACTCTACCTATTAAAAATATATTATTGTCCCCCGAAAAATTAATTTTTGGAGGACTATAGAAAAGTCGTCCGTTCATCTGTCCGTCCGTCACACTTTTGAGTACCTTCATGGTGTAATCATCTCCTCCTACAGATTTCATCCCAGAGATTTGAAACTTCAGAATATTGTTGCCCATATATTGAAGATGTGCAACATGTATATAGATGACGGAAAAATTATTTTTTGACGGAGTTATTAACCCTTTTCGACTATTTTTTATATTTTCTTTAACAAAGCAGCATCGACTTGCCACGTTGTCGGGGGACACTGTGGTTGGCTGACCTTTTATTATTTTTTATTTGAATGCATCTAATATATTTTGCAGGTGGTGTCTATCTTTGATACACAGTTACCAGTGACGTTCCTGACGGAACTGATTTCACCACACTCCATGATGCATGTTTCCAGATTCTCTCATGATGAAAAGGTAAGACTCAGGGTTATTATTGGCAGGTAAGACTCAGGGTTATTATTGCCAGGTAAGACTCAGGGTTATTATTGGCAGGTAAGATGCAGGGTTATTATAGCCAGGTAAGACACATGGTTATTATTGCCAGGTAAGACTCAGGGTTATTATTGCCAGGTAAGATGTAGGGTTATTATTGCCAGGTAAGACACAGGGTTAATATTGCCAGGTAAGACTCGGGGGTTATTATTGCCAGGTAAGACTCAGGGTTATTATTGCCAGGTAAGACTCAGGGTTATTATTGCCAGGTAAGACTCAGGGTTATTATTGCCAGGTAAGACACAGGGTTATTATTGCCAGGTAAGACGCAGGGTTATTATTGGCAGGTAAGATGCGCAGGGTTGGCCGATTTGGACGTCGAATCGAATCTCGATTATTCGCAGGTCCCTACCTAATATAGAAATTCACAAAAAGAGAAATATAGAAATATACAGTCAATATGCCTTCATAAACAAATAAGTTTTTACTAGTGTTTTTAAAATGTTCCCACATTGTCAATTTTCTATATCTAGATTATTCCATAGCTGAGCTGCTGCTGAGCTGCCCATGTGAATCTTTTCCACCGTACTGTGGACCATTAGGTTTTACCTATAGTTTTATATCATCAGATCTATATGCATTAATCATATGGAAATACAGTTCAAGTTTGAATGTTGTTCCTGTCCGATTTGTTCTGATGAAGTTATGTTTTTATGTCCAAATCACAACTTGAATTGAATTCATTTATTTTCTTTTTCAGCTCATGATGCAATTGATGGCAGTCTACCATTGTATAATGGGTCTTAAAAGTGTTCCCCTTCTGGAGGAAGCATACAGGTATAGTCTACAGGCCTCAAAATATAGTACCAGTTTTATGGTTTATGCCAGACAAGGCAAAGGGGATGTCAGACCTAATAACTTAACACAGGGTGCACAGACACCACTGCCCCCCGGACTAGCAGGAAAATACTAGTATGAAGGGTCGACTGCTAACCGAGAGCAAACTCGGCAATCTTTAAGTCAACAAAAGAATACAGGATAGTATAACAGCTGATCATTCTGTCATACATATAATTTTTCACAAAATATGAGTGTGCATATCGTGATGGAAGAAGAAGGTAGCTGCAAGACATATTAAAGAAATTGGGATGTTTTATAGTTCTGGTGCCCAATTTGTACAGGTACTAGTTTCCTCGTCCACCATGATAAAAAGTTGTGAGACATGATCCAGGAGCAGTTTACAGAAATTTGGAAAAAATGTTTCGAACATACACACCAAAGTATAGTTCAATGGTATAGGTCGACCTATATTGCAGGTTATCTGAGTGTTGAAGGTCTTCTCTGGAGTTTTTTCTTGATTTTTTTACTTCCTCGCCAACTTCAACACTCAGATATGGCCTCGAGTTTTTTCACTCTTCGATGTCACCAGTGACACAGCCTAATCACAGTGTATTTTCACACAAAGAACACCCCAACCCCTGGGGATGAACAAGAAGGACTTTTAGTTGATTCTTTTATTATAGTTCAATGGTCAAAAAGAGATAATTTTGAACAGATAAAAAAGGTTCCCATTAGTAAAGGTCGAAATGACACGGAGAGCATCATCAGTTACTGGTGCTTGATTTATGAATCCCGAAACCATATTTATCCTTTTCTGAGGAATCATACAGGTACGACCTACAGCCCTCAAAATATCGTACCAGACATTTACAGAATGAGGTCCCCAGAGTTAATTTAGTTACACTTCCCCCACACAGCAGGCTAGCATCACCAAATTCATCCTCTGGGTTCTTTAAAGCTGCATCAGCACAGCTCCCGTCTTGAAAGGGTTATCTAACAAGCTTTCAGCCCCTAAGAGCTATCAACCTCTATATACTTATTGGCCAAACCTATACGGTTCCCTCCAAACTTAAATGTACACAATCCGATTTGATGGTCCCCATATCATCAGATTCCAACAACAACAACATTTCTTCAAATGCCGCTTCAGCTATCAAAATTGATTAATTGCCAAAATATAATGCTATAAACCACTGTCAACTATAGTATAAAATTGCCCAATTTTTTTTATATATCAACATTTTGTTCAACGCAAATTGGTATCAAGAGTATGTCAGTTGGTATTTGTCGAATATTTGCCAGGCCGCAGCTGGCCGCCGAATAATTGAGGGGTGAAAAATAACAGTTTCAAAACTCAAAATATGATAACTCTGGGCTTTGATGGGTGGGTTCCACGACTCAAATCTAATATTTGTTACTTCCGAAGCCAAAGAAATAGTAAATTAGGGGCGTTATATCTGATTATGTATCTTTAAATTATTGAATGTGATATAGATCCAAAGAACCAGAGTTCTGAGTGATATGGAAATAGCTTTGATTTTTTTTTCAGAGTTCTGAGTGATATGGAAAGAGCTTTGATTTTTTTTTCAGAGTTGTTCTGAGTGATATGGAAAGAGCTTTGATTTTTTTTTCAGAGTTGTTCTGAGTGATATGGAAATAGCTCTTATGTTGCTGAGCAAAGAAAGTAAGAGTGAGGAGTTCACACCGCTTGTTGAGGATAACAACTTCAAGGATATTACCTACACAGTACCGCAGGCAGAGACTATTGTCGTCTTCAACCTGTGTGTGTTGTCCGAGCTGGCCAACACAAAAAACAACCTTATTGCTGTAAGTAGCATCTATGTAAAAAAAAAAAAACCTTATTTCTGTAAGTAGCACCTATGTTTTTCTGAGTCATCACTGCCATGCACACGCTATCAAATGCTGATTGGTCACAATGATGTTTCCCAGAGTGAGTGGTAATATATAGGACTTACTATTGTAGTCTGGTCGATAAAAGCCTGTGCCAATGCATTCTCTTCTATATTGCGAGTCTCCCATAGGGCGCCTCACATATATAAGATAATGCATTGCATAACAATATTTTTCTTGACCTTCTCTTATATATGCCTGTGGGAGAATCACATATATAAGAGAATGCACTGGCACAGGGTCTTTATTGCTGCACCCGTGCAGCTCCCATCATGAAAGGGTTAGATGGCTAACCCTATTTATACCTCACCCAGCTATGATGATATGAAATGTAGTTCCACTAATTCATACCACATTTGTTACACACAATTATTACCATGTTACAGGGCATTCTCTAGTAGATTAACTGTAATTTACCCGCACGGTAATATTCCATAATTTTGAGACGAAGTTGACCGGAAGCGGGTGTTAATGATAGAGGTGCCACGATTATTGATTTTGATTGATTAATTGTGCCCAATATTATTAACATCAGTGGAAGTATTCCGTAATATGGCATATTAGCCAGGTGCTGGTTAACTGCTGTCACTGGTTGTTTCAGGCATCATCTGATTAATTGTTATGTCAATACAGTGTATCATAAACCACTGGTAATGACTATTGAGCACAATGTATTCTATACCAGCACAGTTCTCGGCGATGTCATGGTTCAATTAATTTCAGTGTTATGAATAGCCAAACATACAAACAATATAAAAGTAGGAATGCATGACAGACCGCCGACAGTTCCTAAAAAAGGAATCTAGTGTTACGGTAACTCTTAGTTTCAGCAAACTTTCAGACTGTGGATAACAATCACAAAGGTGGGCCCCAACAAAATTATGTTATTACTATTATTAGCTCAACTTACTTTTGTAAGTTTGAGCTATTGCCATGGCTTGGCGTCCGTCGTCCGTGTGTCCGTGTGTCCGTGTGTGCGTGTGTCCGTGTGTCCGTCAACAATTTCCTTTGGCGCGGGCTACAGGTCGTACCTTTGGTCTGATCTTTATGAAATTTTGCATGAATGTTGACATTGACATGTAGATGGGAACGAGTCATTTTGGGGTCATTCGGCCAAAAAACATGGCCGCTGGTGGCCATCTTGGATTTCAAAATTCAATCCATTGGCGCGGGCTACAGGTCGTACTGTTCTTTTGATCATCATGAAATTTGTCATGGATGTTAATATTGACATGTAGATGGGAACGAGTCATTTTGGGGTTGTTCGGCCAAAAAACATGGCCGTCAGCAGCCATCTTGGATTTTACTCTTTGCATGACTAAATCATTTGGCGCAGGCTACAGGTCGTAGTTTTGATTGGAACTTCATGAAATTTGTCATGGATGTTAACAATGACATGTAGATGGGAACGAGTGATTTTGGGGTTGTTCGGCCAAAAAACATGGCCGCCAGCAGCCATCTTGGATTTTACTCTTTGCATGACTAAATCCTTTGGCGCGGGCTACAGGTCGTACCTTTGGTCTGATCTTTATGAAATTTGTCATGAATGTTGACATTGGCATGTAGATGGGAACGAGTCATTTTGGGGTCATTCGGCCAAAAAACATGGCCACTGGTGGCCATTTTGGAATTCAAAATTCAATCCATTGGCGCGGGCTACAGGTCGTACTGTTCGTCTGATCATTATGAAATTTGTCATGGATGTTAATATTAACATGTAGATGGGAACGAGTGATTTTGGGGTCGTTCGGCCAAAAAACATGGCCGCTGACAGCCATCATGGATTTTACTCTTTGCATGACTAAATCCTTTGGCGCGGGCTACAGGTCGTACCTTTGGTCTGACCTTTATTAAATTTGTCATGAATATTGATATTGACATGTATATGGGAACGAGTCATTTTGGGGTCATACGGTCAAAAAACATGGCCGCTGGCAGCCATCTTGGATTTTACTCTTTGCATGACTAAATCCTTTGCCGCAGGCTACAGGTCGTAGTTTTGATCAGAACTTCATGAAATTTGTCATGGATGTTAACAATGACATGTCGATGGGAACGAGTGATTTTGGGGTTGTTCGGCCAAAAAACATGGCCGCCAGCAGCCATCATGGATTTTACTCTTTGCATGACTAAATCCTTTGGCGCGGGCTACAGGTCGTACCTATGGTCTGATCTTTATGAATTTTGTCATGAATGTTGACATTGACATGTAGATGGGAACGAGTGATTTTGGGGTCATTCGGCCAAAAAACATGGCCGCTGGTGGCCATTTTGGATTTCAAAATTCAATCCATTGGCGCGGGCTACAGGTCGTGCTGTTCGTCTGATCATCATGAAATTTGTCATGGATGTTAATATTGACATGTAGATGGGAACGAGTGATTTTGGGGTCGTTCGGCCAATAAACATGGCCGCTGGCAGCCATCATGGATTTTACTCTTTGCATGACTAAATTCTTTGGCGCGGGCTACAGGTCGTACCTTTGGTCTGACCTTTATTAAATTTGTCATGAATATTGATATTGACATGTATATGGGAACGAGTCATTTTGGGGTCATACGGCCAAAAAACATAGCCGCTGGCAGCCATCTTGGATTTTACTCTTTGCATGACTAAATCCTTTGGCGCAGGCTACAGGTCGTAGTTTTGATCAGAACTTCATGAAATTTGTCATGGATGTTAACAATGACATGTAGATGGGAACGAGTGATTTTGGGGTTGTTCGGCCAAAAAACATGGCCGCCAGCAGCCATCATGGATTTTACTCTTTGCATGACTAAATCCTTTGGCGCGGGCTACAGGTCGTACCTATGGTCTGATCTTAATGAATTTTGTCATGAATGTTGACATTGACATGTAGATGGGAACGAGTCATTTTGGGGTCATTCGGCCAAAAAACATGGCCGCTGGTGGCCATTTTGGATTTCAAAATTCAATCCATTGGCGCGGGCTACAGGTCGTGCTGTTCGTCTGATCATCATGAAATTTGTCATGGATGTTAATATTGACATGTAGATGGGAAACGAGTGATTTTGGGGTCGTTCAGCCAAAAAACATGGCCGCCAGCAGCCATCTTGGATTTTACTCTTTGCATGACTAAATTCTTTGGCGCGGGCTACAGGTTGTAGCTTTGGTCAGAACTTCATGAAATTTGTCATGGATGTTAACAATGACATATAGATGGGAACGAGTGATTTTGGGGTCGTTCGGCCAAAAAACATGGCCGCCAGCAGCCATCTTGGATTTTACTCTTTGCATGACTAAATCCTTTGGCGCAGGTTACAGGTCGTACCTTTGGTCTGACCTTTATGAAATTTGTCATGAATATTGATATTGACATGTATATGGGAACGAGTCATTTTGGGGTCATACGGCCAAAAAACATGGCCGCTGGCAGCCATCTTGGATTTTACTCTTTGCATGACTAAATCCATTGGCACAGGCTACAGGTCATACCTTTGATCAGATCATTATGAGATTTGTAAAGGCTGTAGATGGGAACAAGTCATTTTGGGGTAATTCGGAAAAAAAACATGGCTGTCGGTGGCCATTTTAGAATTTACTCTTTGCATCAATAAATCCTTTGGCACACCATAATCACCACATCCCTGATCCGATCATTATGAAACCTGTTATGAATGTTGATATTGACATGTACATCTAGTCTTACTTAGACATTTCAATTAGCACTTTTCCTATTCCTCCATTTACTGTCGACCATTAAATTATTCCCCTACCTAAGTTGAGCTACAGTGTCATTGACACTTTCATTACCACTCTGTCCTCATGTGATCACGTGATTCTCATGTGATTACACAGCTTTTTGCTACATGTATCTGACTATACTTTGGTGTTTAAGTACTGCATTGTCGGTTTACAGTTAACCTGTTAAGCAATTTTCATGGCTGTGTCACGGCCGCGGTGACCAGTTAACTGGTTAACGTATCAGCCCTAGTGCCAATGCATTCTCTTATATATGCAAGTCGCCTATAGGGTGCCTCACATATATAAGAGAATGCATTGGCCTAAAAATAATTACCTTGTAATGTATATTATTAGTGTTATTTATGGTTTCATTTTTCAGATGTGGGCATTATCGCCAAGTATATTCAACCTCTTCACATCCAGCCTTATTCCAATAACTAACATGATGGTAGAAGAGTACCCATCTCTACAGTATTCAGCATTCCATACATTATACTCTCACTGTAACAGGTTAGATTTATTATTTATTACACACCTCAGTATAAGCTACCCATCTCTACAGTATTCAGCATTCCATACATTATACTATCACTGTAACAAGTTAGATTTGTTATTTATTACATACCTCAGTATATGCTACCAGCTACTAAATGGAATTTAGGGAATTCAGGGAAGTATTCAGAGCTGGTTTGATACCCGGACTGAGAAAATGGTGCCAGACATTTGCAGAATGAGGTCCTTCCGAGGTCCTTCTGAGGTCCTTCTGAGGACCTCATTCTGCATGGCCTCATCTGCTATTTGAGATCTAGACTCAGATTCAAGCCTTGAAATAGGGGGTCTGTCATTTGCAGAATGAGGTCCCCAGAGGGTTAATTTAGTGATGCTACCCCGCATAGCGGGCTAGCATCACCAAATTCACCCTCTGGGAACCTCATTCTGCTGAGATGTAACCAGAATGAGGTCCCCAGAGGGTGAATTTGGTGATGCTAGCCCGCTATGCGGGGTAGCATCACTAAATTCACCCTCTGGGGACCTCATTCTGCAAATGACAGACACCCTATTTCAAGGCTTGCTCAGATTTAAGTTCCCTGATGGTGAACATTGTGATGTGCAAACATTGGGCATCTTGATTATGCAATTTGTCATCTGCCAATTTGGGGATATGGGGAAAGTAAGCTAAAAAGGAAAAAGAATCTTTGAAGAAGTTTCTAAAGAAACTATAAAAAATTGTTAATTTTGTAATATAGATACTTTTCCAGAGAATGAGGCCTAAGCAGATTGAGGTCCCCAGAGGGTGAATTTAGTGATGTTAGCCCGATAGCTAGATTCAGATCCTCTAGCCACATCCCGGTGGCAACATTATTGTAACATTGACAATCAAATTAGATGAAACCCTTGAGATGAAACCCTGATCAGTTCCAGTGTTCAACTTCCTTTCCCAGTAGTCTGTCCGTATTAGTAACACTGATACTCTGCATGTTCAATGATTCCACTACGATTAACCCTTTGAGTGCCAGGTCCGATTTTTGTATCAACCCATATACCCTGTGCCAATGCATTCTCTTATATATGCGAGAATGCATTGGCCTAACAATTTTTCATCATTTGTTATTATTTTTTACAATTTTTTACAATTTTAATAATTTTTTCTTATATTCTTTAACAGACTTATTTTGTAGGTTTAGTGCCAGGGAATCTTACGTTTTTCATGGGCATCAAAATTATTACTATGAACACTTGGTGATAGTTTTGAGTTATAACATGCCCCTAAGGTTTTTTCCAGTTTGTTTTTAAATTCGCTATAGCATGCTTAAGCATACCCAAAAAAAATAAAAAATCTAAAAAAACAATTTATTTTCTATTTTTTTTACGACCGATTTTGCAGACCGTAAATTAGGGCCGATGAGATCGGCCCGTGGCACTCAAAGGGTTAAACCTTACGTTTTGGCAAAGAACCTTTATATACTCCTGGGAGTGTATTTCTAACTGGGCATAACTGCTTTCCTCTAAGAGGGGACGCAGTGAGTTCCTATGCAACAATATCTAATGATGCATGTGGTTACTATGCAAACCAAAAGTTAATCTTCAGGGCTGTGACGTCACCAGTAAATAAATATCACTGGGAATTCACAATGAATAAACTCACAAATAAATTAAAATTTCATAAAGTCAAACATCTGTAACTTGAAAGCCCCGCTTAAATATATGGATGGCCGTTGCGATGGGTATTGCTGTTAAAATAGTCACATCCATTAAAACTGCCATAACAGAAAGAATATTAAAATATAGACTGATTTTGCATCATAAATACCGCATAATTGGCATGTTATTGTGAAGATCGTACACCGTGTCAGTAAACATAAGCCAAATTATGATAGAGTACAGGGAGTAAAGAGTGTGTGATATGCAAAACACTCAACACTGGGGAGACCCCACTAAGAGAACTTTGGTTAAAACTGCCACCATGTTGTTTACAACATACTGGCTTAGCGCCCGCTAATCCTCACCACTCAAGATTTCGGTGTTGAATGGATCACTGTGAATCACTCCAAAAACAAATCGCCATGGTGCTGAGTGTTTTTCTTATTGCACACTCTTTACGTTCTGTATATAAACAAATGCTTGGTTCCCACAAAGCGTGTTTTGTGGATAATATTGTATTCATGCTATCATTATACTATACTATTAGTATATTTTTGAGGAAATTTTCATAGTTTGGTAACTTTTATTTCTAAATTATAACCTACAGCCAAGGCCATCCGTGCCTTTAATTTGAAGTAGGGTCTCAGTTCCAGCTAGTGGACTATAAAACCCTCAAAATTGGTAAATTTTCATGGTCATATTTGCGAATGCTCTTTATTTTTACCATATCAGGTAGTGACATTGACTAAAATAGAATGCATTTGCTATACTAAATAGTAATTGACGAGTAGTGCCTTCAGGAGAAATTAAATTGACTAAAATGGAATGCACTTTCTATACTAAATGGTCATTGAAGAGTAGGGAAATGTTCAGATAATAAGTTCAACAAACGACCACCAATGAATATGAATCATTTTGTTCTTGTATTATTCTATATTTATGTCTGTCGTCTGCTTTTGTTACCTGAACATCTCTCCAAATGCATAATTGACCATTACAATGTATACTTTTATAACTGAATGGTAGAATCCATTTAGAATTGATTAGTAAACCATTCAATAATGGTGAAGCTGCTTCGAATCTCTTTAATTGCATCCACACAAAGGGGAGATAACTCTATTCATGTATTTGGGTCAAGTCTGAATTTAGTTTGTCTGTCATTTGCAGAATGAGATCCCCAGAGGGTGAATTTAGTGATGCTATACCACACAACAGGCTAGCATCACCAAATTCACCCTCTGGGAACCACATTCTGCTCAAGTCTCATCTATAGTCTCAAATTAACATTGTTTTTAGTTACTTTTTCCCTTCTGGGAAGTTTCTATAACCCCTACTTTGCAGAAGATAAAATGCATAATCGATGTGACTAATAGGTGAACCTCACCCACTGTGTGGGATAGCATCACTAAATTCACCCTCTGGGGACCTCATTCTGCAAATGGACACACTATAATCAGGCTTGATCTGGGCAAGTCTTTAATTGGTTATCAGGGGTCAGTTTAGTTTTACATGCAATGCAGTAGAGCAACTACAGTAATGCACAAAGTAATTGACCACTTAACCACAGCAGAATTATGGGTAATTTTTCAGGATTTAGTCGGAAATATGGCTTGTTGCCATTCATTGGAAAGCTCTCGGCGACAGCTTTCCGATGAATGGCAACAAGCCATATTTCCGACTAAATCCTGAAAAATTACCCATAATTCTGCTGTGGTTAAGTGATCAATTACTTTGGGCATTACTGTAATTCATTATTCCACTGATAAACTGACATTGTGATATGGCCTAACAACGGAAACAAAGATAAACTCAAACAAATAACAAAATTTGTATTTTCCTAATTTATTTTTGCAGACATGGCAGCTTCATATCGAGCAGTAGTTTGACTCCACAGAATTCAATGACGGCAAACAGCTCTCGTATTGGACAGTTTTCAACCATACTTAAGCTAATCAAGCAGATCCTTCTTATTAAAGATTGCTCATTCGACACTAAGTAAGTACACGATTGGCCTATTTTAAAAAATAAATACCTTTTCCTCTAGCATTTATATATGACAAATGGGTGAGGGAGGAAGACCTTTTATTTTTTTCCAAAAATACTTTAAATTAATGGATTTATAGATAATTTTGTTGGAATATGGATAATTATATGTAAACTTTACAAGAACCCTTTTGAACCTCTAATGGAGTTTATCAACTAGGGCCCTGCGAATATTCAAGATTCTATTTGATGTTAACCCTTTACCCAACAGAAGGGCCCTGTGCCAATGCATTCTCTTATATATGCGAGTCGACCATAGGTCGCCTCGCATATATAAGAGAATGCATTGGCTTAACACATTAAAAATTATAAAATTGTTAAAGAATGTAAGAAAAAATGGTAAAAAGTGTTAAAAAAGTTTTTTTTTAGGCCAATGCATTCTCTTATATATGCGAGGCGACCTATGGTCGACTCGCATATATAAGAGAATGCATTGGCACAGGGCATAACTGTAACTATCACAATGTGGTCAAGGAGCCGGTTCCAATGATATCCATATTTGTATGGTTCTATTGAGACAGACCGAAGATATTTTAGGCTGTTGAAGCTTTATTTGGCCGCTTTGTTGGGTAAAGGGTTTATATAGCCATAATGATACGGTGTCAACATCGAATTGGATCCTTGATTCAAATATTTTTGAATATCAAACATAATTATGTTATCAGGTATATATTGTACCATGTTTTCGATTGTGGGTGTAAGTATATCATTTTGGGCTAGTTGGAAGACTGAACGCTAATCGCTCATGTCGTATCAATAACACCAGTTGTATGCCATAGTTGTCGCTTCCTCAATGGACTGCTCGAACAGTGAACTTCGATGATTTGAATATATAGACAGAATGCAACGCATATCATAATCGGGAATCTTTTATCGAATGAGTTGCGGATGGTTCAAGGATATATTTCGTGAGAGCTCAGCTCAGCGAAATGTAACTATGCGCCTTCCACAAGTTCGATAAAATATTTGAGATTATTATGCAAGTTGTGTTCTGTATTTAAACTACACCGTTGTGTCAGATAAGTTCAATCCATTACTTGTGCCTTCATTGATACAATAGCTACAATTATTATGACATCAGTCTAATGAATAACCAGTAAGCATCACCCGAAGCAGTTCGTTGATGTAATGTATGTCATCTTTCTTGGCGACAATGTCAACAAGAATAGTTTCAGATTGTATTCCACTAGATTTATACAATAATATATATTCAATGACTTGGATTCCGTGAATACATTTGCCTCACGTCAATTGGTGTGGAATATAATGTTTTAATGCATAACTATTTTAGTTTAACCCTTTACCCAACAGAACGTCCCTGTGCCAATGCATTCTCTTATATATGCGAGTCGACCATAGGTCGCCTCGCATATATAAGAGAATGCATTGGCTTAACACATATTAAAAATGATAAAATTGTCAAAGAATGTAGAAAAATATTATAAAAATTGTTAAAAAATGTAGGAAAAAATTATAAAATTGTTAAAGAATGTAAGAAAAAATGGTAAAAAGTGTTAAAAAAGATTTTTTTTAGGCCAATGCATTCTCTTATATATGCGAGGCGACCTATGGTCGACTCGCATATATAAGAGAATGCATTGGCACAGGGCATAACTGTAACCATCACACAATGTGGTCAATGAACCGGTTCCAATGATATCCATATTTGTATGGTGTTATTGAGACAGACCGAAGATATTTTAGGCTGTTGAAGCTTTATTTGGGCGTTTTTGGCCGGTTTGTTGGGTAAAGGGTTAATTATAAAAACTTTGGAATTCATACCAATTGTATAAATGGAGATGTTTTTTATGTTCTAAAGATACACCGATGCCTTGCATTAACTAATTTGTGACCGAATTTCACCATCATGCACTGGTGGCTGACTGATTCAAATCAAGATTCAATTTGATATTGACACTTACAATGACCCCCCCCCCCCCCCCCCCCCCCCCCCCCCTCCCTCCTCTCCCGATTCAATATCAGATTTAAAATCTGGAGAAAAATATCGATTCAAGTAGTAAGTCGGGATTTTTTTACCCTGTGCCAATGCATTCTCTTATATATGCGAGTCGACCATAGGTCGCCTCGCATATATAAGAGAATGCATTGGCCTAACAATTTTTTACAATTTTAATAATTTTTTCTTGTATTCTTTAACAATTTTATAATTTCACCCATACAGAGCCCCAGACAAACATGAGCAGACAACACTCTTCTATATACTTCTATATATGTGTGGGGCTCCCTGCAGGGTAATGGATGTTTTTTATTTTATGTCCTAAAAATTGTAAAAAACATTTATTTTAAAAAAATGATAAAAAATTGTTAGGCCAATGCATTCTCTTATATATGCGAGGCAACCTTTGGTCGACTCGCATATATAAGAGAATGCATTGGCACAGGGTATAACTGAGAAAAATATCGATTTGCAAGGCCCTAATATGAACCAAACCATCACTCCGGACAAGCCTTGTAATGTGTCTGTCATTTGAAGAATGAGGTACCCAGAGGGTGAATTTAGTGATACTATGCACAGTGGGCTAGCATCACCAAATTCACCCTCCGGAGACCTCATTCTGCTTAGACCTAATTTTTTGGGAAGTATCTATAGTCTCAAACATTAACATTGTTTTTTTTATTACTTATCTTCAATTTCTATATCCTCTAATTTGCAGAAGATCAATAATCATTAATAAATAATCAATCTGATCCTATGTCGCCGTAACAGTTGAGACCCAAGCAGAATGAGTTTTCCAGAGGGTGAATTTGTTGATGCTAGCCCACCATGGGGATAACGTCACTAAACTCGACCTCTCGGGCCTCATTCTGCAAATGACAGACATATTATTTCAAGGATTGATTATGGAATTCAAATTTTTGAGCAGGACTGAGTATATTTGCAGAATGAGGTCCACAGAGGATGAATTAGTGACGCTATGAGAAGCAGAATGTCCTATAAATTGCCATTTGTATTTTTTGACATTATTTTTTGCTAGGTATCTTGGTTTGTATTTATTGACATTATATTTTGCTAGGTATCTCGGTTTGTATTTTTGACATTATTTTTTGCTAGATATCTCGGTTTGTATTTATTGACATTATTTTTTGCTAGGTATCTCGGTTTGAAGTGGACACGGGAGATAGTTGAGGATCTAAAGAGCAGTCCGGAGGTCTATCTACTCACAGAGTTTGTGGATCTTATGAAGTCTGTTCTTCATGCATGTATGTAATCATTACGGAGGTCTATCTACTCACAGAGTTTGTGGATCTTATGAAGTCTGTTATTCATGCATGTATGTAATCATTACGGAGGTCTATCTACTCACAGAGTTTGTGGATCTTATGAAGTCTGTTCTTCATGCATGTATGTAATCATTACTGAGGTATATCTACTCACAGAGTTTGTGGATCTTATGAAGTCTGTTCTTCATTCTTGTATGTAATCATTACGGAGGTCTATCTACCCACAGAGTTTGTGTTTTTTTGTGTTTGTGTATGTTGACGTTTCTAAGGACGCTGTCACTAACAACGGAAACCAGCATGGTCCGTTCTAATGATGCTCCATAACGTTGTTACGACCCAGTGACGTCACTCGCGAACTGCTGGAGGTTAACTGCTCCAAGTTCTTGTAACCTTTCTTCCTTGCAAACATCAGTCCTCCACTTGAATAATATAATAAAAACACAGAATATGACAATAAAAAATCAACAAATTCGTGGTAGAGATAACAAAAGTACATTTGACATGGAAGTGGTTACAATGATTAGTATTTACAAATATTAGGATTTAGGACTGGAAATGGCTGGTGACCAAGGACTGAGGTTTCTGCAGATATTTAGTCATTGAATCTTTCTTCAGTTTATCGCTGATTCCCAGCATATTCATAAGGTCATCGGCCATGTTTACTTGTATCATCAGATAGTGCATTGCAAGATCGCAGCCTTGCAATGCGTCATCGAGTGTCGGGGCATTCATGATCTTCTGTCGTCGGAGATCATGTTTGGGATTCCATTGTCGATATTAACATAAGACTTCATTGGGTTTTCGTTCAGTCCGAGTTTCACTAGCTGGCTCAATGTCGTCATCGTTGGAATCTGTGGTCTCTATTTCGTCTTTTGAACCAGTTGGCGACTGTCATTTTATATAGCAAGTGACTCTATCTCTATCTGAGATCACCTGTATCTGGAGGCCAATCTATTCTAAAAATAGACTTTAAAAATGTCCCAATTGATTGTACATATTATACCAGAAAATTTGAAATAAAATCAATATTAATTGATAGAAGCATTTCAGGACTGGGGTCTCTGATTCAAATTTAGTATTTTATACCCAGAAAACTATATAAAACTTATTATAGGAAGAGATAGACCATCTTTATTATTTTATACACAGGAAACTATATCAAACTTTTTATAGGAAGAGATAGACCATCTTTATTATTTTATACCCAGGAAACTGTATAAAACTTATAATAGGAAGAGATAGACCATCTTTTCTTTATGGAGAGGCTGGATCACACTGTACTGCCCAACATCATATTCTATAATAATTTACAGGTCACAGCAAGGAGCGTCACATCTGTCTGGCCGCCTGTACCTGTCTCAAGGTCATCCTGTCATCCACCACCGACTTCAGTAGGGATGTTCTTCTTAGGTATTTAAAAAAAAAGCAGTTATTATACACCCCGTAACGGGTTATACATGGGGGGGGGGTGCAGTTATTATACCCCTCCGTAATAGGTTAAAAAGCAGTCCGCCTGTCCTTAGATGCAAATTTGTCCAACTTTTTATTCCTACATCATTCAGTTAAATTTTTTTAAGCTTGAGACAGATATTTAGTACCGTGGGAAGCTGTGCTACTTTTATTTGCGGTGTAATCCCCACTTTTTCGACTTAAAATTTCTTACAACACTTAATTTGGCATGTCATACTGTCCATCTATATGTGTGTCCAACTTAGATTTCCAAAGCATAACTTGTTCATATCATGTGCACTGCAGGGAGGGGGTGGTGCGGTTGGTAACAAACATGACATGCAGGAAAATTTTGTCACTGCTGATACTGATATAAAGAAAGCTGGCAAATGGTGCGCAGAGTTTGTCCAGAATTCGGCTTTGGTGTTTTCTAATGACGGACACTACTGAAACCACAATCGTCTTTGGACAAACACATTATATCAGTGAAAATACCGCCTTGATAACATTAGATAATGTTTTATCTCATGTGGTCTAGTACTGATTGGCCTGAAATTTTTACGTGTCGTATTCTGAGATGTGCCGTTTGACATGGTAAAAAAATTATGATGACTAAAGTCATATGTTCTCATCATTAAGATGACTAATATCGTATGTTCTCACCATTTAGATGACTAATATCATATGTTCTCACCATTTAGATGACTAATATCATATGTTCTCACCATTTAGATGACTAATATCATATGTTCTCACCATTTAGATGACTAAATTCCTATATTTGCCTTTTATTTTGCAGTTGTTTGGAGCTGTGTCTGTGTAGGATCAATGATCTGGATGATGATGACACCATAAATGATTTATACTTGGAGCTTTATTTTATGCTGCCTCTGGACATCATAATCAAGTATGTTTGTCCCATGTAATAAATTAAAGCTTGACAATCTAATTTCACAGTCTAAAACCTGTGTGACAACAACTACATTGACTTTTACATTGTTTGAAGGCTCCTACATACAATGATGCGATTTTCTTGTCAGTTTAACCCATTATGAGCCCCAATTAACCAATTAACGCTTTATTATACGCCCGTTTGAAAAAACTGTTGTTTTATGTAAATGGGTCGTCCATTGTCCGTCCGTCGGTTGTCGGTCCGCTTTTGGTTTCCGGATGATAACTAAAGATTGAATCAAGTGAACTGAACCAAATATGGTATGTTAGTTTACCACACCAAAATACAGATCAAGTTCAAATATGGGTTTCGTCCGCATGATATTGACTGAGTTATGCCCCTTTTTCGACTTAGATTTTACCTGATCTGCGGTTTCCAAGTTAATGTGTTTTATTTTTGTTATTATTTCATCTTTTAAAAGTCAAAGGTTTCAAACAAATGAATTAAACCTTACCCCACTCTACTCCAGAAACGGGCGTGTTATGCCACGCCCCGATGGCGTGCTCTTGTTTGCATATATAAGAGAATGCAGTGGCTTACAAGATCAATGTAAATATTGTTGGGCCAATGTATTCTCATATGTATTTGTTTTTCTTTTCAATTTAACCCACTATGTGGCCCCAATTATCCCTTTATGTGGCCCCAATTAACCCTTTCATTACTGAATGGATTCTCCCATCAGTTATATAATTATACATTGGCAACCCTCATAATTGGCTACAGCAGTCAGCAGTGCCGAAGCCATTTGCTGAAGTAAACTAGGCCACAGCAAAGGGTTGGCGTTGCAGATTGCCATAGCCAAACAATCTGAATTAAGAGGGCTGCATTAGAATGGTCTATTATTCATCTTGAGGGATGTTCAGGTAATAAAAGGAGACGACAGATAACACAAGTACAGAAGGATTCCTATTCATTGGTGGGAAATATAATTCATATAATTATTTCAACAAACGGCCTATAGTGTTTAACTTATTATCTGAACATTTCGTAAGTTACAGTAATGCCCTAAATAATCAACTCCTTAACCACAGCAGAATTATGGGTAATTTTTCAGGATTTAGTCGGAAATTTGGCTTGTTGCTATTCAACGGAAAGCTCTGTTTTAGTCGGAAATATGGCTTGTTGCCATTCATCGGAAAGTTCTCACAAAGTTGATTATTTTCAATGGAAGGGGAATAGCTCTCTACATTTAGATATAGAGTTATTCCTCTTCCATTGAAATTAAACTACAGTTTGAATTCTGTTGCAATCTGGGAGCCATAATGGGGGAAATGTTTTTATGATTTCACCTATTTTCTATTACTCTATGGGCACCTTCTGAGAAACAGATGTTCCAAATGGTGATGAATTATAGTATTTTAATCATATTTTATGGCATAGATTTGAAAATTAAGTGGGCCTTTAAAATGATGCTTTATATACAAGCCTGCAAATAGCGTGTCTGTCATATGCAGAATGAGGTCCCCAGAGGGTGAATTTAGTGACGCTATCCCACATAGCGGGCTAGCATCACTAAATACACCCTCTGGGGACCTCTTCTGCTTAGGCCCTCAACAGATATGGCAGACCTAGGATCAGATTGAAGTTCCCCAGTTGAAGTTGATGATGTTCACCCATTGGGCACCTCAATTATGAATTTTATCTTCTGCAAATTAGGGGATATAGAAACTTCCTAGAAGGGAAATGTAACTAAAAACAATCTTAATTTGATGCTATAGATAATTCCCTGAAGATGAAGCCTAAGCAGAATGAGGTCTCAAGAGGGTGAATTTGGTGATGCTAGCCCGCTTTGCAGGATAACATCACTATATTCACCCTCTGGGGACCTCATTCTGCAAATGACAGACATGCTATTTGCAGGCTTGTTTATATATGATTTCTCTTTTCAGCTGCCCGTGTTTGTCTGGCCTCGAGAGTAGCCTACGTGCTTATCAGCAGCAGAACGTTCAAGTCGGTCTGAAGGCGTTCTGGCTCAGTAAGAGGAACCACATGAACAGACCCTCCACGGGAACATTCCATTCACATAACTTCCGACAGATAATATCTGTTCTGCTTACGGGAGTCTCTACCAGGTAGGTCAAGGTCGTCTGTTCTACTCTATGGACCTAGGTGAAAGCTATCTTCTCTGCTAACTGTCATCTTTCTTAGCTTGGTCAAGGTCTTCTATTCCCCTCACTGAAGTGTATATTTAGAAATCAACATCCAATGAAATTATTTAGCTCTGAACTCTTTGCAAATAGAACCAAGTCTGAATTTGGTGTGCCTGTCATTTGCAGAATGAGGTCCCCAGATGGTGAATTTAGTGACGCTCTCCCCGCATAGCGGGCTAGCATCACTAAATTCACCCTCTGGGGACCTCATTCTGCTTGGGCCTCATCTTCTCTGGAAAGTTTCTTTATTACCAATTTATATAGAATATTTTTCACATAGATTCTATTTCTTTTTCAGTTCAGTTTCTCTATATCCCCGAATTGTCAGATGACACATTGCATAATTGAGGTTCCCAATGGGTGTACATCACAATATTCACCATTTAGAAACTTCAATCTGAGTCTATGTCTCCCATAGCAGATGAGGCCTAAGCAGAATGATGTCCCAGAAGGTGAATTTGGTGGTGCTAGCCCACTGTTCGGGATAGGTTCACTAAATTCATCCTCTGGGGACCTCATTCTGCAAAGGACAGGCACACTATAATCAGGCTTGAATAGAACAGACAATCAGGTATAATACTTTATTTTTGCTACGTAGGAAAATTAACTCAAATTTAAAATCCAAGATGGCTGTTTGTGGCCATGTTTTTAACAAATTTCAGAAAAATAACATGCAGAATGAGATTAAACCAATTTATGTAACCCAATCATTCAAGTAATAACCTGACATCACAACCAGACATGTGTGACAAGTAATAATTGTCATCTGTACTTGTTCCAAGTTCACATGGTCAATTGTTGGCCATTTCTGAATTTGTATTGATAATTTTTTAGAAAATTTGGCCAAATTGAAACTAAGAAAAAACCAAAACTCCAACAAAAAAAAACACAGAAAAATTAAATAAAAAATTAACAAAAACTAAAGCAAGACAATAATAGGCAAGGCTGATAAACTGACACTGCAGTGTGCCAATGAGATAGTCAAAAACCTATAAAATATGTCTAGCGTGTATGTGGTATACCAACATAAATGTCACTGATTTGCTTATTGAAGCCATAAATCAGTCAAGTATTATCAATTGATCTGAAGACACCCTATTAGCAGCTAATCTTCACTGTTTTCATAAACAAGCATGTATAACTACTGGGGATTTGTTTTTCTAACATACACTAATACAGACGAGCATCTAATGTTTAAAGTGATGTGAAACTCTCCGGCAGGGTTATCAAATATAGAATGGACAATAATCTTAAAGTGATGTGAAACTCTCCAGTAGGGTGATCAAATATAGAATGGACAATAATCTTAAAGTGATGTGAAACTCTCCGGTAGGGTGATCAAATATAGAATGGACAATAATCTTAAAGTGACTCTCCGGTAGGGTGATCAAATATAGAATGGACAATAATCTTAAAGTGATGTGAAACTGTCCAGTAGGGTGATCAAATATAGAATGGAAAATAATCTTGCTCAAAGTAGTTATTTTTACAAATATAGTATCTCCAAATTGACAACGCACACTGTCATTCAAATATATTAAAAGCAGTGACTCTCATCAGTTTATCGCCGATAGTTGCGTCCCAAATCGAGAAGTAAATATTTACAATTGGGCATAATTCAGATAATGTTTTCTATGGAGTGATACAGTCGATTTGCTTGAGATTTTTGGCGATGTTAATAGAATGCTACATTCCTACAGTTGGCATAGCGCATTATTACTAACTTATTAGTTTCATGCACCCGAACAAGTCCATAATATGTTTCTAACTAGTGTATAACAGGTTTTAATGGTTCTGGTGATATTCCGAGAGATAATTGCAGACACATAGCAATATAGACTTCATATTTTTTGGCCAAATGTTAATTTCTATGGCCATTTTCTAAATAATCTTGTAATAAATTTGCCACCGACATCATGAACACTGTGCATGTCAAAGTAGAACTCAATGCCTGCATTAAATATTTGTCTGAAATTTTACGTTAGTTTTTACTGTTATTCTTCAATACTTTCAGCAAATTTGGGAAATCAAATTGGCTCGAGTCAACATATAGCTCATCGCAGAAGAAAGAGAGCGAAAGAACATCAGGAAGTCTGAAGCCGCTGAGAGAGGTAATTGTAGAAATCCTAGTTCCATACACATTATCACCACCAGGTAAGTTTCCGAGATCTCTATTTCAAGTCGAGGTACCTTCACTGGGCAGTCTATCAATTAGTCTGCTCTTTTATTATCTGTTTTTCTGTCTGTCGTCTGCTTTTATTACCTGAACACCCCTTCAAATGAATAATATACCGTTCAAATGTATACTTTTATAACTGAATGGGACAATCCATTTACTATAGAAAGGGTTAAAACACAGTTTTATATTATGGATTATCAGGCATTACACGACTATCATTATCGCTTACAACACAAATACATTTAGTGTTTATATTGTATCGTCGTTATCAAAATAAGGAGCCGCTGTTGATGAGAATTGGACGTTGGCCATCATAAATTCATCTCATATACATGTATTACAAACAGTTTACATGAATTTACAATAAATTTATGAATAATCTCAGTTTATCAAGGATTCTTTGTTTGGAGAGGTTATACTATTCTTTGTTTGATGTGAATGTGAGGAACCTGGAACCAAACCTTTTACTAAGCAACCACATAGGGGTTACAAAGCAACCACATAGGGGTTTCGAAGCAACCACATAGGGCTTACAAAGCAACCACATAGGTGTTACAAAGCAACCACTTACAAAACAACCACATAGGGGCAAGCCTGATTATAGCGTGTCTGTCATTTGCAGAATGAGGTCCCCAGAGGTGAATTTAGTGATACATAGCGGGCAAACATCACTAAATTCGCTCATTGGGGACCTCATTCTGCTTAGGCCTCCTCTTCTGGAAAGTTTCTTTATTATCAAATTTCTATAGAAACTTTTATTCTATTTCTTTTTAGTTTCTCTATATCCCCAAATTGGCAGACGACACATTGCATAATCGAGATTCCCAATGGGTGTACATCACAATATTCTTTATTTGGAAACTTCAATCTGAGTCTATGTCTCCAATAGCCTGCCTGCAGGATAGCATCACTAAATTCACCTCCTGGGGACCTCACAAAGCAACCTTTCCATCAGTACAGTAATGTTTATATGTGTAACAGTGCTTTTACTAATATTGCTAAAATTATTTCTGGTGAATACTCTCACTCAAATAAATGACAAACAGTAAACAGCTTTATCAGTTTACTGTTTAACTATATTTCTATAGCTTTATCAGTTTACTGTTTAACTATATTTCTATAGCTTTATCAGTTTACTGTTTAACTATATTTCTATAGCTTTATCAGTTTACTGTTTAACTATATTTCTATAGCTTTATCAGTTTACTGTTTAACTATATTTCTATAGCTTTATCAGTTTACTGTTTAACTATATTTCTATAGCTTTATCAGTTTACTGTTTAACTATATTTCTATAGCTTTATCAGTTTACTGTTTAACTATATTTCTATAGCTTTATCAGTTTACTGTTTAACTATATTTCTATAGCTTTATCAGTTTACTGTTTAACTATATTTCTATAGCTTTATCAGTTTACTGTTTAACTATATTTCTATAGCTTTATCAGTTTACTGTTTAACTATATTTCTATAGCTTTATCAGTTTACTGTTTAACTATATTTCTATAGCTTTATCAGTTTACTGTTTAACTATATTTCTATAGCTTTATCAGTTTACTGTTTAACTATATTTCTATACTAAATGGAATCTCTCTCTCATAAAAGTCATAATTTACTCTACATCCTCACCTTTCTATTAGCCAACAAGTACACCATTATAATCAGTAAATACACATCAAATATTCATCATCTATCATCTATATCTATATTTGCGAATGTCTGTCTGTCTGTGTTCTATAGAAATTTACAGGGGACCATCTAGATGCCACCAAAGGGGTCTTTAAGGGTTAACTTTTTACGAGAAAGATAATGGTGCGGGTTAGGATTTTCTAAAGTGACGCCGTTGTTGTCAGGGGCAGAAAAGGGGGAGGGGTGGAAACAAAATTTCATTCAAGTCAGGGGTGAACCGAAAGGCAGAGTATACTTAAAAGTCTGTAAAACAACTGTCATCAACAAGTACATGATCAAATAGATTGACTTTGTTCTTATAAATAGATTGACTTTGTTCTTATAAATAGATTGACTTTGTTCTTATAAATAGATTGACTTTGTTCTAAGATCTCCAATAACAAGATTTTGCATGTAAATACCATTGTTATGTAAACATTAGTGTTACGTATATAAGAGAATGCATTGGCACAGGGTTTTAAGGAAATGCCAGGAAGCTCCAGTCATGTAAGTGTTAACCCTTTACCCAACAAAACGGCCAAAAACGACGAAATAAAGCTTCAACAGCCTAAAATATCTTCGGTCTGTCTCAATAGAACCATACAAATATGGATATCATTGGAACCGGCTCCTTGACCACATTGTGATAGTTACAGTTAGCCCTGTGCCAATGCATTCTCTTATATATGCGAGTCGACTCGCATATATAAGAGAATGCATTGGCACAGGGCCGTTCTGTTGGGTAAAGGGTTAACTGATAATTTTTTTCCTATTAAGGTATCGAACAATAAGTCGACCTTGTGGTTCTGGGCTGTATGGGAAGCAGCACAATTCTGTGTGTTATCGAGGCTACGCACGCCGCTGGGAAAGCCACAGGATACATTCATGTCTCTGGAGAATGCATTGAAGAGCTTCGCATCAGAAATCAATTCACATTCTCCGGACGAGGAGTCATCAAGTAAAGGTAAGATTTCTCTATGACATGTTTTATTAAATATAGTGTATCTGTAAGGCCAATGCATTCTCTTATACATGCGAGGCTCCCGATGGGGGACTCTCATATATAAGAGAATGCATTGGTACAGGATCATTAATGTTGTGTCAGCGCAGCTCCCATCATGAAAGGGTTAATAGCAGCAGCAATCTACCAATACACAAAATGATTTTAGCTAGCAGATACTATAATATGTATCAATAAAATAATTTTACAGAACACTTTCAAGAAAAGTCAACTGCAATCAAAATTATACATTATTTTATGTCAGATATCTGCCTTACATAAGAAGCAATGAAGGTATTTTCTAGTTGATTCCTGATATTGCATAGCAAAGATGTTTTACACACTTATTGTTGGATATTGCTAAAAATCAGAAAGTTCTTACGTATTTTCTGTTTTCAGTCGAGAAACAGAACAACAACAATTGCCTGAGAGTCCGGATGTTATTAGAATTTCTGGAACATCTAGAGAAACTGCTCTATAATGCTTACGAAGGGTGCACTGTCGCCCTATCTACACCACCAAAGGTAGGAATGTTCACCTGCCATAGCAACACCAGCCAAACAACAGATTTAAAAATAAGCATGTACCTTTACCCTAGCAACCATAGCCCTAGCAACACTTCAAAAGGTAAAGGTTGTACCTTCTTAGCAACGGTGGCCCTAGCAACACAACCAAAGGTAATGTACTGTCTCCCTAGCAACCATAACCCTAGCAACAACATAATTATGTATTACAGCCTTATCAATCATGGCCCTATTAACCAGGGCTCTAGCAACACATTGAAATATAAGGATGTACCATGGCCCTAACAACCATGACTATTATTAGAAACATTATATGGAATAATATTTCCAATGTCACATTATGTGGTCCTTGAATTTAATTTGAATATGTTAAGTGGCAAACATCAATAAATTCATGTGTAATGACCGACTTCTGTCAACAAGTGTGTTTCGGTTTATGCTTCTGTAAGACAAGATGTGCCACAAATGTTTTTGAGGACAGCAATTTATGTTTTGGATTATTATAAATGTCTATAGTTCAGCAAGTTCATTAGAATATGTCATCACCAGGTGAGTTAGATATTGTCATCGCCAGGTGAGTTAGATATTGTCATCGCCAGGTGAGTTAGATATTTTGAGAAATATTGAGTATACAAAGTCAACCTGTCTTTCAAAGATGGTCTTTCTCTTCCATGCCACAATTGCAACCAACAATATTTTTATAAATCCCGATTCCAAGAATACAAATAGCTATTTTCAGACAGGTGTCCTCGATTCATATCTATTATTTTATACCCTGGAATCTTTATAAAACTTTTTATAGGAAGATACATACCATCTTTAACATCTGTGTGATAATTATATGACACATTGTGTATGAAATTTCACCTAAATTCGTTTTAAATCATAGAGTACATTGAAGGTTTAAAAATCCTTCAAATAATGACAAAAAAATATATATTATTTGAGTTTCAGACAATCTTTTTCTGTATCAATAAGGATTTTTTTAATTTTTAATTTTTTGTGCACATCGTAAGCATGGATTATGATAACTTCCCTTGTCTATAAATTGACACCTCTCCATTATAACATGTGGTCCTTAATTTCCTCCAGTGCCTTTCAATTGTTCAATTAGTACACCAGACTATGAGGATCAGCTAATCATTTTTATACGCCCTTTTGAAAAAAAGGCCGTATTATAGTATTGGTCTGTCCGTCCGTCCGTCGAGCCGTCCGGGCGGGCGTCCGTCCGTCCGTTAACCTGTTGTCCGGATGATAACTTTAGTTAGAGTGAACCAAATTTAATAAAATTTGGTATGTGGGTTTATTAGCCGAAAAGTAAGTTCAAGTTCGAATTTGGGTTCCGCCCGCCAATTTTCACCGGAGTTATGCCCCTTATTTGACGTTTTTTGACTTAGAAAATCCTTGAAATTTGTTGTCCGGATGATAACTTTAGTATAGTTTATCGGAATGAATCCAAATGTGGTATATTACTTTTTCCCACCAAAACACAGGTCAAGTTCGAACTTGGGTTCTGTCCGACCATTTTTGGCAGAGTTATGCCCCTTTTTCGACTCAGAAAATTAAGTTTTTCTTATGTTTTTTGGTTTCCGGATGATAACTCGATTTTGGAATGTTTATACGCAAAACCCGTTTTTTTGTGGATTACATATATCGAAATACAGCTCAAGTCCGAATTTCGTTTTAATCCGATAATTTTTGCGAGAGTTATGGCCCCTTTTTTGACTTAGAAAATCCCTGAAATTTGTTGTCCGGATGATAACTTTAGTTAGAGTGAACCGATTTCAATCAAATTTGGTATGTGGGTTTACTAGGAGAAAATACAGCTCAAGTTCGAATTTGGGTTCCGTCCGCCAATTTTCACCGGAGTTATGCCCCTTATTTGATGTAATTTGACTTAGAAAATCCCTGAAATTTGTTGTCCGGATGATAACTTTACTAGAGCTTATCGGATTCAATGATAATTTGGTATATTACTTTCTCCCACCAAAACACAGGTCAAGTTCAAATTTGAGTTCCGTCCGCCAATTTTTACCAGAGTTATGCCCCTTATTCACCAGTTTCCGCCGACCCAAGAGAGGGTGTATATTGCACGCCCAGCGTAGCTCTTGTTCATCAATGTAGTCTTCTACTTAATATTCTATGTCACTATATGTATACATGATAGTCAATCTTCACATTATACACAGAGATATGTTAAGAGTCCATGTATATTGCAATTTCGGCGTTTGTTGCAGAAATATTCATATTTGTTCAAATCGCCATCAACAGAAGGAATATTAAAATATATATAGTTTTGTTCATATGCCAAACATAATCAGCGTGTAAATAGTATATTTTCATCAAGACGTACGATGGTGTACGTAAAGAACTGCTTGTGTTACAGAAGTTTTGCTTCTGTTTACATAACACAGCGCAATTCTATTGGTTAATCACACACAAATGATATGAACGCTCTTTATTATTTCCATATCAGGAAAACAATAGCAAATAACGCTCTTTATGTTTACCATATCCGGATCTAAACAAAAGCCAGGTTCTGTAACGTTTTTTGCTTTTGTTTACGTAACAAAGGAAAAACATTTGACAATAACATACTGTTTATGCCATATTTCTGATTGGTATTAAGTACTGTCTATATTTTACTATTATTTCTGTTTATGGAGGTTTTTGACGGAGGTGAATATTTTAACAGCATTCCCACCGCCAATGCCGCCTGTATCTTTAATGCTCAATATGTATGGACATGTTTGTAAAAACATCAAAATAATTAAAACAAAATTATTTTTTTGTTTTTTTTGTTGGTCATAATATTAAAAATTGAAATAAAAAGTCCAATGCGGGCCATTTATACGGCAGTGTCTAATGTCCAATGCGGGCAAGGCTCAAAATAAGTGGCCGGTCATGGTCATTGGCTGACGAAAAATAGCTTATGCCCAGTGCACTTCTGTATTTATCAGTCACTACTGGCCAAATAGGACATTGAAAGTAAAAAATAGTTCTTTTTTAATTTCATATCAATTCAGAGTGAATATAATTATGTTGTCTGTGAATTGCATGTGTATTTATTAATCGAAGTAAAAAAAATTGAACTTTTAAAAACAAAAATAACATGGGTTTTTCTCAGGTGGCGATTGGATGCTCACTAAAATGTGCACAACATTGACAAATAATAAGTTGATTGAAAATTTAAATACTGTCTCATACACTATATCTGAAAAATGACTGGAACCATTTTGAAATGACCAACACCATCCATTTGGTACCTGTCATTTTGACAGGCAGTAAATTTTTTTATTTTGAGCCTTGAATGCAGGCCATTTATTTTAATCCGGTGGTGTCTGAGATTCAAATAATATTTTTCATTTGGCCTAATGTATTCATTTATATAGAGCATTATACAGTGAATTAGGTTCATTGTGCTTTATATCAAAGCATGTAATAAATTGTATAATTATCTTATATCGAGCATGTAATAAAGTGTATAAATACCTTATATTGAGCGTGTAATAAAGTGTATAATTATCTTATATTGAGTGTGTAATAAAATGTATAATTACTGTATATCGAGTGTGTAATAAAGTGTATAATTACTGTATATCGAGTGTGTAATAAAGTGTATAATTACCGTATATCGAGTGTGTAATAAAGTGTATAATTACTGTATATCGAGTGTGTAATAAAATGTATAATTACCGTATATAGAGTGTGTAATAAAGTGTATAATTACCGTACATCGAGCGCATGATAATGTGTATAATTTACCTTGTAGGTTGTGAGGACATTTTTTCGGACTAACCGAGGAACTTGTTTAGAGTGGCTGGCGAGGATCAGACTAACAGTGATAAAGGTTTCCATACACAATGGATTCTACTCATTCGCCATCCATCAAGTCCACAATCTGCTCCGAGAATACAGAGAAACCAAGAATACTCAGGTTGGTATCAATGCAGCGAATAATAGCTGATTCATGACGAATAATTCACATTTATGTAATATCTATTTCGGAATAGAACATCTCCTCGAATTCGGATATTAACTTTATTGCTCGCGCCTCCTCCTAGGCTTGAATTCTAATCCTAGTTCAGTCTTAGGGCATCTATACTAGAAAAATATTATTTTGAGGCTGTGATATACTTGGTTCATTCTATGTTTTTCAGGGTGTTGAGTTTGAACAGGCCGTGAGTTACTTTGTTCATTCTATATGTTTTTCAGGGTGTTGAGTTTGAACAGGCTGTGAGTTACTTTGTTCATTCTATATGTTTTTCAGGGTGTTGAATTTGAACAGGCCGTGAGTTACTTTGTTCATTCTTTATGTTTTTCAGGGTGTTGAGTTTGAGCAGGCAGTGATTTACTTGGTTCATTCTATATGTTTTTCAGGGTGTTGAGTTTGAGCAGGCAGTGATTTACTTGGTTCATTCTATATGTTTTTCAGGGTGTTGAATTTGAACAGGCCGTGATTTACTTGGTTCATTCTTTATGTGAATTGAAGTGTCCTGAGAGTGTCCAAGGCGTGTACAACTGGTGTAAAGACGTCATTGGCAGGAAGTTCCCATGGGTCAAAGCTGCTGCAGAAAAAGCTCATGGAAGGTAAATATATCGTCATTCAACCCCTTGAATACTTAATGGATTCTCCCACTCAGGTAGAAAAGTATATTTTGGAATGCCTTTAAACTTAGGGCAATATAGATAAATTATTAGATTCTCAACTGTTCTCATCCAACATTTTTGGAAAATTGGGGCGGGTGGGTAAATTAATTTTTTTATTTTATTCTTAACCATTTCTATGCTAAAACTCATTGACGAGTAGTTATCTTATTAACCCTTTCTATGCTAAATACTCATTGACGAGTAGTACCCTTTGGAAATGTTTAGATAATAAGTTCAACAAACATTTGTTGAACTAATTATCTAATCTGTCGTCTGCTCATTTTCCATAAGCACCTCTCCAGGTGAATAATATAGTCCCTTCCAATGTATATTTATAAATGATCAGTTCCATACAATACAAGGTGATTTAGATTGAAATAGACCAATTTATGTACTTTGATGGTTAAGGCATGAGAAAAAAAGTTTACCTAAAACGTTTGTGGAGGGTGACCAAATATAGGGTCAGGAGGGGGGGGTGAGAGAATCAAGCAATTTGTTTATATTTGTTTTATAAGTATATATATTGGAATGCCTTTAACCCTTTACCCAACAGAAGGGCCCTGTGCCAATGCATTCTCTTATATATGCGAGTCGACCATAGGTCGCCTCGCATATATAAGAGAATGCATTGGCTTAACACATTAAAAATTATAAAATTGTTAAAGAATGTAAGAAAATATGATAAAAAGTGTTAAAAACAGATTTTTTTTAGGCCAATGCATTCTCTTATATATGCGAGTCGACCTATGGTCGACTCGCATATATAAGAGAATGCATTGGCACAGGGCATAACTGTAACTATCACAATGTGGTCAAGGAGGCGGTTCCAATGATATCCATATTTGTATGGTTCTATTGAGACAGACCGAAGATATTTTAGGCGGTTGAAGCCTTATTTGGCCGGTTTTGGCCGTTTTGTTGGGTAAAGGGTTAAGCTTGATAAGCTGAACATTCCTACTGATGAATCAAACCATTTGCAGAATGAGGTCCCCATCACGCAACATCATTCTGGGGACCTCATTCTGTTTAGGCCTCATCTTCTTGGAAGTATATTTAGTCTCATATTCACATTGTTTTTATTACTTTTTTCCCCTTTGTTTCAGTTTCTATATCCCCTAATTTCAGAAGATAAAATGTATAATCAAGGTGACTAATGGGTGAACATCACCAACTTCAACTTGGGAACTTCAATCTGATCCTAGGTCTCCCATAGCAGTTGAGGCCTAAGCAGAATGAGCTCCCCAAATGGTGAATTTGGTCATGCTAGCCCACTGTGCGGGATAGCATCACTAAATTCACCCTCTGGGGACCTCATTCTGCAAATATCAGGCACACTATTTCCAGACTTGAATCAAACAGATATTTTCCTTGAAGAGATATTGGTCCCAATAGTCTTGCACCTATATTCCATTAACCCTCCCATGACTGGAGCTTCTTGAAAGTTTGCGAAATCCCTGTCCCAATGCATTCTCTTATTCTTTAAAAAAGCCAACGTCCCAAAAAGCCACCTTTTTTCGGGGGACGTAGGGTCATTATTTATTATTATTATAGTGGTATCATTCACTGTAAAGTACTTTGCAATTACAGAAAACTATGTTTCTCAAATTGACTGATCTTTTTCTCAGATACGAAGAGGCAGCTGATGAGTATAACTCAGTGCTGAAGACTTTTCTGGGGATCGAGGATCCGAGGACTGATGACGGTAGTGAGAATACGACGTTGGAGAAACGGAAATCTACGACGGAAGATGCAGCTGTCAGTAAAATTATCCTCAGTAAACCAGTGGAGGCCGATGGGCCCATGGTCAACTTCGTTGTTAATCAGGTACAATAATTGTAGAGTAAAGGCCCACTTAATTTTCAAGTCACCGATTTTTAATTGATATATGGTTTTAATAACAATCTATGCCATAAAATATGATTAAAATACTATAATTCATCACTATTTGAAACATCTGTGTCTCAGAAGATGCCCACAGAGAAATAGAAAACTGCTGAAATCATAGAATGACCCCCCACCCCCTTTGGATCCCAAAATGCAACAGAATTCAAACTTTTTCAATTGATGGGGAAGAACTCTATCATTAATATATAGAGTTATGCCCCCTGCATTGAAAATAATAATGCTTTTTACTGCAATCAAGATGACAAAACACGTTGGCAAATCAACAAAAACAACATGTCCTCAGTGTATTACATCGGATAAGTTGATAATACAATGTTTTGGAGCTTCCTCTTTCAAATAGTATATAATATGGCATATATTTTATATAATGTAATCGAGGGGTTCGAAAATTAAGCGGGCCTTTAAGCCAAAAATAAAAAATCATTTCAGTCTGAGACATTTTTTTTCTGAATCAATGAGGGAGGGAGTACTTTATTTGAAAATTGTTTTTGCACATCGTAAGCACGGATCAAGATAGCCGCCCTTATATAGTAATAGTAGCATCGTAAGCACGGATCAAGATAGCCGCCCTTATATAGTAATAGTAGCATCGTAAGCACGGATCAAGATAGCCGCCCTTATCTAGTAATAGTAGCATCGTAAGCACGGATCAAGATAGCCGCCCTTATCTAGTAATAGTAGCATCGTAAGCACGGATCAAGATAGCCGCCCTTATCTAGTAATAGTAGCATCGTAAGCACGGATCAAGATAGCCGCCCTTATCTAGTAATAGTAGCATCGTAAGCACGGATCAAGATAGCCGCCTTTATCTAGTAATAGTAGCATCGTAAGCACGGATCAAGATAGCCGCCCTTATCTAGTAATAGTAGCATCGTAAGCACGGATCAAGATAGCCGCCCTTATCTAGTAATAGTAGCGGGAACTTTATTTTACATATACACTCATTTAATCTGATTACATTGTGCTTCTAGTATACCTGTATGACATAGGGATAATCAATAATGTTCTAATGCTCCCGACTATTGTTATTGTTGTCTATAAATTGACACCTCTCCATTATAACATGTGATAGCAAAATTCCTCCAGAGCCTTTCAACTTAGAATTTAGTGACCACCGACAACATTTTCCCCAACAACAAACAGAAATTCCTTATCAACATACCCCATGTTTCCGCAAGTGGTTGGAGAAACGGGACCCTGTATCCACTCTATATCCACTCTATATCCACTTTATATCCACTCTATATCCACTGGGGAAATTGTCAGTCCATGCAAACGACTGCGACTAACCTGTGTTAGTAAATCAGACTGTAATCTACCTTAATATGAGTAGATGAAGTGAAGGAATATTTTTTTTTAATTTTTTTTTTTAACATATTTAAAAGTTAAGTAATGTATTAAGGATGTTGCATAAAATTTATGTTATATGTAGAAATATTTGTAAAAACATTGAGATAAATTGTGCATGGAAAATAAGTATACTGCAAATTGTTCATACTGCCACAAACAACGGCAGAGGAAACTGTTTCATTACTATCACTGTCGGATACCCGTTTAGGTTCGGACATTCCAAGATGGCGGCGCCCACAAAAGCATATAAACGGTAAGTGTATATATTGTCTCCAAGCAGCAATCAACGACATCTTTCGGTGATACACATTGAACCTGTTATCTAGGAATTTGTATGCCCAACACATACGTAACACGCCTTTCGCATGACAGGCATGTGAATTGTTGTATTTGGCGTGTCAAGTCGTCATAATTTGTCCGAACCTGAACGAAAATTGTGTCTGAACCTGAACAAAATCATCGCGAATGTTGCGAATCCAAACCTGAACATTTTGAAATTTTCAAAGGTCGTTTTTCGGAGTTAGACAATAAAAATATCGGCGGTTTTGCATTCCGAAAATGTGTGGTGACCTAATCTACCCACAACAATACATAAATTTGCGGATGCATGAGCCCAGGGCCAAAAAAATACGAAAAAGCGGAAATTTCGCGCCTCGATAAAATTTCGAAATATTATGACGACTTGACACGCCAAATACAACAATTCACATGCCTGTCATGCGAAAGGCGTGTTACGTATGTGTTGGGCATACAAATTCCTACATAACTGGTTCAAGGTGTATCACCGAAAGATGTTGTTGATTGCTGCTTGGAGACAATATATACACTTACCGTTTATCTGCTTTAGTTGGCACCGCCATCTTGGAATGTCCGAACCTAAACGGGTATCCGACAGTGACTATGTCTGACTTCACTAAATTCAGGAAAACATTTTTATACCGTTAAATATTTCTGATAAACCTGCCCCTCTAGCAAAACATTCTACATACTATGAAATGCCCGAACTACATACCATGAAACATTCTGTCTACATACCATGAATTCCAGCGCCCTAGCAGAAACACCCAATCTACCATTATTCCAGATACACCCTATCCACGTAGAATGAAACACCTTATCTACATACCAAGAAACACCCTATCTACACACCATGAAACACCCTATCTACATACCATGAAACACTCTATCTACACACCATGAAACACCCTATCTGCATACCATGAAACACCATATCTAGATACCATGAAACACCCTATCTACATACCATGAAACCCCTTATCTACATACCGTGTTTTGCAGGTGATGGATAGCTACATTCGACTGAATGACTGGGAGTCTGCTGTAGAGTGGCAGGAGGCGCTACAGAAGTATAAAGCTGACAGCAGCTTCATTAATATACAGAATATGTTCGCTCCAGATGCGGACATCAACTATGTCAAGTAAGTAATAATAAGTAATAATTAGTAATAATGAGTGATAGTAAGTAATAATGAAGTGATATGATGGAAAAAGAGGTTGGGAAAACATGGTCACCAGCGGCCATCTTAGATATTACTCTTTGTATAACTAAATCATTTGGTACACCCTACTGACGACATCCCTCATCCGATCGTCACTAAGCTTCACATGGATCTTCGGGATGACCACAAGATGGGAGTAATCTAATGTTTCCGAATTTGTTAAAAAACATGGCCACCAGTGGCCATTTTGGATTTTACTCTTAACATGACTAAGTACTTCAGCACACTTACAGACCACATCCCTCATCTGATCATCACCAAACTTCATTTTGATCTTCGGGGTGACCACTAGATGGGAGCTATCAAATGTTTTGAATTTCATTGGAAAACATGGCCGCCTGCGGCATTTTGGATTTTACATTAGGCCATACACACTTAATAGTTCGTTTCTCAGGGATCGCCGCGTCCCCCAAAAACATGCGCCTCCCCCTTATTTATTGGCACCTATAAAATAATAAATATATAAATACCGCATGTCCCGAACCGCCCCAGACCGATAACTTCGTCTTGAAACTTTACGCAAACTGCAAATCTATCCGGACTGCAAATATATCCGGACTTTACATTCACAAACAAGGGCGGATAATTCTGACGAACTTCCTGTTTAAAATAATAACAAAATGGCGACTTTGGTGAACATTTGTATCGTGCAGAATGCGTCGGAAGGCAAATGGACAATTATATCAGACAACAGATCAAAAACTGTTCCTCAAATGGCTGATGATTTCATGTCCACGAAAGACATTGACGATGATTTTGACCTGGTTGTTTCAAAAACGAAAACGGGGGACTTTGACACAGTTGCAGGAGACATCATGATCATGATCATCATCATGTTTTCTGAAGTCACGCAATTTTTCGGATGATATTTTCAAATTCGAGTGACCAAAGAAGATGTACCAGAGAATAAATCGGGAGAAGTAGTTGATGTATTCTCGGTGCTGATGACAAGTTGCAAGGAGGTGGTGTTGCCCAGTAAGACAAATGTGAAAAACAAACGTAACAAATTGTGCAATTCATTCATTGACTGGTTGAAAACAAAGTGGGCTTCCGAAAGGTTAGCGTTGACAGTGTGGGTCGGCAATGTGTGGCTATTGTATGTAATGCACTCTGGTTTGTGGATCAGCACTATTCCAAACTTCAAGATTTTTATGAAAGTCTGTGATTAATTAGAAAATAAACCTTTTATTTCATAAATTATTGTTGTGATTTAATATTATCAATTCATGTGTAGTCCAGTGGAGCTCCTTCCAATAAAGCTTGATCTGGCTGGTGGTAACCCTGAGTTACATCAAATTTCACCGATGTAGTTTCCACATCTTCTGCCATGAGTGAATAACTCAAACTGTTTCCTCTATACAACTTTATTACAAATCTAGATTATTAAGGGGATATATGATGGTCAGCTTCCCTGCTTCAGTATATTGCCCATATCCAGTATTATTCCTCATATCCAGTATTATTCCTTAATATGGGACTCCGATAAATATTATATATATAAATACCTGCCTCACCACAAAATTAATTTGAAAAAAATAATAAATATAAATAACTGCCTCCCTCATCACTTTGAAAAAAAAAATCCCTGAGAAACAAACTATTAAGTTTATATGGCCTTATATATATTTCAACTTTCCACATTCCTAATCGCTCCATTGATTGTAACACATGGAATTATCCCGTCACCAAGTTTAGCTACAGTGTTATTGACACTTTCATTAGAAGGCCATGCAAAGTCGATTTAAAAACAAAAATTGAAGCACTCAGTTTTAAATTATATTTTATTTTCTGAGGCACACATCAACGATGCATTCCACCCCTGGATCGCCAGCTCTGGTTTTAATATCAGTTGTATGTGGCCATTATTACACACCAAATGACCACAAAAGTTGATTGATAGACTCTATATGATTGCTTTCACGCAATAAAGTATCACTGATAATTTTTTAATGAATTTGCAGATACAATTCATCACGAGTATTGATCGAAAATTTGTATCCAGAAACGGATATGTTTTGAGCAATTTTTTTTTATAACGTACCGCAATTATTTTGCACCGATTATAAATTTTTCCAACAAATAAAACACGAATAGAAAGGTTGCACTCTTCAGAGTCAGGACTGACCAAATCATGTTGACCCTTGTTTTATGGGTAACCAATAAGTGGTAAGTGGGTGTCTGACCAGGTAACACATCATGTAGGATTAGCGAAAATCACACCTAGCATCCCGGGATGACAGTAAAAAGTCAAAATGAAATTCTGGCTGACGGCCCGAAGGCTTTTTAGCTCAACTTTACTTTGTAAAGTTTGACCTATTGCCATGGCTTGGTATCCGTCGTGCGCGTGTGTGTGTGTGCGTGTATGCGTGATTCGTCAACAATTTCCTTTAGCACGGGCTACAGTTCGTATCTTTGGTCCGATTATTATGAAATTTGTCATGGATGTTGACATTGACATGTAGATGGGAAAGGGTCATTTTGGGGTCATTCATTGATATGTCAAATTAGGATAAGCTGAAAGAAAAATGGCCTGAAACCAATTAGTCATATACATTTAATCACAAAGTGAAGTTGGTACCAAAATGTATGGAATAACAAGAGAAATATGAGGGAATCTGCAAAGCATATGAAAATAGGGGGTATAAAAATAAGGGAACAGTGACCCAATTTTGTGCAGATACCTGATTCCTCATTCACTTGTCATAAATTTTGGATGGAGAGTAGTGGCCCTGAGCGGTTTTACTAAATTTGGAAAATAATTTTGAACGTACACACCAAAATATCTCAATTAATAAAATCCAAAATTCAAAATTTATATTTTATAAATGAGATCATCAAAGAAGGAAGAGAGAAAAAAGTCAATAAGATCTTCTTCAGTTGCAAGTTGCTAACCCGTGCCATACTAAACGTATGAACACCAACTTTTCAACCTTTACTTATTTTGCACCGATTATAAATTTTTCCAAAAAATAAAACACGAATAGAAAAGTTGCACTCTTCAGAGACAGGACTGACCAAATCATGTTGACCCTTCATGACGGGAGCTGCGCTGGTGCAGCATTAAAGATCCTGTGCCAGTGTATTGTCTTATATATGAGAGTCTCCCATTGGGAGCCTCGCATATATAAGAGAATACATTGGCCTAACAATATTTACCTTGGCCTTGTAAGCCAGTGCATTCTCTTATATATGCGAGGCTGCCTGTGGGAGACTCATATATAAGAGAATGCACCACCGCAGCTCCTGTCATGAAAGGGTTAAAGAAATTAGGCTGATAGCTCTGCAGTAAATACTCATGATTGACAAGTTGATATCTCTTGGGTCGATGGCTCTGCCTTTTTATGATCCTGGATCTGCAATGCATGTTTGAATTGGTAAGAATTTATTATCTTGAAATCAGATCTAATGTATTGAATGTTTTCTGAATTTATTTATAGAGCTCTGTCAAGTTTTGATTCTTTGGATTTGGATGGCGTTCACGAGAGTATGGAGCTTATTCCGGGCGCCTCGTTCAGCACGATCGGAAGCAAGGACGGAAAGTTACTTGAGAAATGGAGCCCGAGAGAGATGGTTGTGGAGTCAAACAAACATCTTCTCAAAGCGGCAACCCTCATTCTGGAGAACGGAGTCGCCAACAAAAAGTAAGTTTAACTTTGTATTCTTGTTCGAATTATAGTTTTCTTGCTGTTCCATAATTACAAATCCATATGGAATACTCATTTCATATGTATCCGTTGACGTCACAAGACATAGGTGACATTCTATCAACCATCATACCGGAACTTAAATATTAAAGCATCATCACACATGACAAAATAAGCCCTGTATATTTCTGAATAAACCTTATAAGTTTTTTGTTTATAATTCATGGATTCTAAGATGTGTGGCTTGTAATAAACACATAAGGATACAAGTGTGTAAATTGGTTTGTTGATTTGGCCATGTGCCATTGCGGGAGGGTGCAACTCAAGACTCTGTCCAAGCCTTGAAATAGGGTGTCTGTCATTTGCAGAATGAGGTCCCCAGAGGGTAAATTTTGTGATGCTACCCCGCATAGCGGGCTAGCATCACCAAAATCACCCTCTGGGAACCTCATTCTGCTGAGGTGTAAGCAGAATGAGGTTCCCAGAGGGTGAATTTGGTGATGCTAGCCCGCTATGTGGGGTAGCATCACTAAATTCACCCTCTGGGGACCTCATTCTGCAAATGACAGACACCCTATTTCAAGGCTTGGCTGTGTCTCTCCTTCTATCCTTCCGTACTTACATTACAGACCCACTAACACACTTGTGTCGTTCTGTGTATGTATTCCACCAATCAGTTGTAGAAGTATAGTTCATATTGGTTTATTCTCTATTTGTAGGATTATTCTGATAATATAGTCATGTAGATACAGAATAAAAATAAGAGCATTTACTAGAGAATATTTATTATAGTGTTATGTCAGATTTTCGGAATCTGTTGATTTCTGTGAATCCTGTTAATATAATATGCAGTTAATATCATTTATCAAAGTGATTAAAATGGAGAAAAAAATTAGACAAAACATATTTTTGTACAGATAAATAATATATTTTATTTTATGAAAGTTTTTTGGATTATATATCAGAGCATGAATTTTACAATTACAATCAACTTCATGGAACCTCCTTCCAACTGTTTCATTCTTGTCTTCTTCAAGGGATGGTCTTCTATCGGATTTGACCACTGCTGGCAAATCATTGAGGAATCTTACTGAGATTGATGCTATGGCATGGTCAGTCCGTTTGTCCTCCGAGTGCGTTGCTCAAATGAGTGTCTTATCTGTGATCAAAGGACATCTGGAGAACAGTGAAGACAAGGTCAGTGCAAGATAATATATTCATAGGACCTTTACTCTAATTTATTCAGCATATTTCTTTCTTCCCGTAAATTGCCATCAGTATATTTGTTGTGTAGCATATAGCATGCAACATTGCATGGGCAAATTATACAAAGATATACTTTAAAAATACTTGACATCTTGAAGGAAAACTCAACTGGTACTACAATAATAATTCAACGTCGTATTGTGTTGAGTTGATGAGTAACTAGAACGGAAACCAAACAGAAACAATTGGTACTACTATAATAATTAACCCTTCCATGAAATTTTGCCAAAACTCTGTGCCAATGCATTCTTTTATATATGCAAGTCTCTCATAGGGAGCCTTCCTTATATAAGAGAATACATTGGCCTAACAATATTTACATTGCCCTTGATAGCCAGTTCATTCTCTTTTATATGTGAGGCTCCCTATGGGAGACTCACATATATAAGAGTATGCATTTGCACATGATCTTTTAATGCTGCAACAGCGCTACTGCCGTCATGAAAGGGTTAAACCTCGTTTATTGTTGAATAGATGCTAACTAGCATGGAAACCAAACAAACAATAATATGATACTAAAGAATATCGACTGCTGGTATGTAATAAATACCGACCCACAGATACTTGTGAAGCACATTCTTTTGTTATGTCGTAACTTACAACTTGAGTCTGACAGCTCTCATTATGACATTGTGCCACAACAAACTTGTGCTTCCTACTGTTCTTTCATGAGTAAAGACTTGTTATGTGTTTATCTTGTAGACATGTTTGCTGCCAATAAGTAAAACTATTCATTGTGATAAGGCAGAAGTCAATGTTTATCAACAAGCCATGCGACTTATTAACATTCAGTTAAACATCCCGGGAATCGAGAAGAAACAAGGTGAGAACAATTACACTGTGGAGTCAAATATACTTGGAATCAGGCGGATAACATTTTAATCAGGCAGATTACATTTCAGTCAGACGAGCTGTCCTACGCATTCTCCTGCAATTATGTCATGAAGATGCCTGTATACTGCCAGAACATTTTCTCATTCCATATTTATATTGTGTACACTGTGATTGGGGCGTCATGTGTTTAATTGAGAATAAAATTTCATTAAATCTTCCATGACTGAAATTTTGTGAAAACCTTGTGCCAATGCATTCCGTTATATATATGCGTGTCCCATATATAAGAGAATACATTGGCCTAACAATATTAACCTTGACCTTGCAAGACAGTGCATTCTCTTATATGTGCGAGGTGACCTATGGGAGACTCGCATATATAAGAGAATGCACTGTCACAGGATCTTTAATATATAATCCATATCAGAATTAAGCACTGCGTTAAATCAGATATTGTTTCATTGATATTTGCAAAAATAAAACCTGCATACATGGCTTGTTTTAAGATGAGTTTTATCAAAATGCTCTTGATACAGTTAATTTATGTTCATTGTGTTAATGAAATTTTTTCAAAACACATACATTTTCAGACTTTAAAGGCCCACTTAATTTTCAAGTCACCAATTATTTTTTTATTGTGACTTGATATATGGTTTTAATAACAGTCTATACCATAAAATATGATTAAAATACTATAATTCATCACTATTTGAAGCATCTGTGTCTCAGAGAAATAGAAAACTGCTGAAATCATAGAATGACTCCCCACCCCCTCTGGCTCCCAGAATGCAACAGAATTCAAACTTTTTCAATGGAAGAGGAACTCTATCTTTAATATATAGAGTTATTTCCCCTTCATTGAAAATAATACTGCTCTTTACTGCAATATAGATGACAAAACGCATTGGCAACTCAACAAAAACAACATGTCCACTGTTTATTACACCGGATAAGTTGATAATACCATGTTTTGGAGCTTCCTCTTTCAAATGGTATATAATATGGCATATATTTTATATAATGTAATCTGGGGGTTCGAAAATTAAGTGGGCCTTTAAGCTAGATGTTGACCTAGTGTATGAAATAAGAACTTCAAATCATTTTTTTCAGAGCTGTATGAAAATCTTGCTGACTTAAAGCTAGCGACAGCATCACTGTGTCGAAAGCAACACAACTTTCACCTCGCTGAGACGATGCTCATCGATCATGTATCGATACTACAGAGAAACAACTCCCAAAATGGCCGCATCGTATGTCAGGACTCTGTGACGTCTGCCATCAGTGGATTAAAAACCAACAACGGCGGCATTGCTCTCAGCAGTATACTACAGGCAAGGCTGTTTATAATTAGTTGTTTATCTGAGGTGCACAATAATAGTGATGGGTGGAATGTGGTGCCAAATATTAATAATAGTATATGGTAACATTTTTAGCACAGCTGCATGTTATATATACTTGTCTCTGAGCATTGCTGACACTTTTGACATCTTTAAACCACACAATTAGACACCTGATATCATGGAGATGATTATTTATATGTTTGATGGTAATTGGCGACTAAACAAATTCTTATCAAATTTAGTGCCCACCTATTTCTCACCCAAGCGGCAACAATTTGGCATCTTTAGATCTCACAATTAGATTCCTTGTATCATGGAGAAGAAAGTATCAATTTGGTGGAAATCAGCTCTAAAAATATTTTTTTTATCAAGTTTGATGCTCGTCTCCCCTTCAGTGCACCACTGACTCGAATGGCGCCACGTTTGACAGCTTTAAGCCACACTATTAGACTCCTGATATCATGGAGATGATTAGTATATGTTTAGTGGTAATCTGCGACTAAATAAATTCTTATCATATTTTTCTACCCCTGACAACAACAGCATCACTTTAGAAAATTCTAACCCGCACCATTATCTTCCTCATAAAATGTTAACCCCTGTTAGATCCCTTTGATGCCATCTGGATGGTCCCCCGGGAATTTCTATAGAACACAGACAGACAGACATTCGCAAATATAGATATAGATGTTTGTGTTTATTCGCAAAAAAATACTGTCATACATAATGTCAGGCTCAAATACAAACAACCAGACATTGGGATGTTATGCACCTGACAATATCTGATGTCAAGTAGTTGAATCCAGGTATGCTTATTATCAGGCTTAATTACAGGTGGAACGGGAATCGTCAAAGCTGCTCTATGACATGGGCACACCAAAGGAAGGCATTGACATGCTTACGAAGAGCATCAAGGGATACATGAGTTTCGAAGAGAAGCAGAAGGGAGACAGGATTTGTGGGGATATGTGTTCACGCTCGCTGTTGTCGTTGGTGAAATGGCTGCAGACAGACTACAAGAATCTGTCTGTTTATTCGGGGCAGCTTAAATCAGCTGGGGATGGTGATAACAGTAATGTGTCGAACGTGGCGAGATGTTTGAAGTGCATACTCGACGTCGAGGATCAAAATGTTAATGGTGATGCAACAAATAAGGATGATGAAGTTGGTGAGTTGGTGTGGCTTAATCCCTATTATACTAAATGGATTCTCCAACTCAGTTAAAAAATAATCTATTATTCATTTGGAGGGATGTTAAGGTGATAAAAGCAGACAACAGATAAATAAAAGTGCAGAAGGAGCCCTATTTATCGGAGGGAAATGTTCCGATAATAAGTTCAACAACCAAACTATAGTCGTTTTTTATTATCTGAACATTTCCTATGGGATAATTACTCATCAATGATGCTTTAGTATAGAAAGGGTTAAACTTATTATCTGAACATTTCCTATGGGATAACTACTCCTCAATGATGCTTTAGTATAGAAAGGTACTAAAATTAGTACTTCTTAATAAGTAGTTATCCCTTAGGAAATGTCCAGATAAAAAGTTCAACAAATGACCACAGAACTTATTTTCTGAATATTTCCTGCCAATTAATAGGATTCAGTCTTCCTTTTCTATTACAGTAATGCCCAAAGTAATTGACCACTTAACCACAGCAGAATTATGGGTAAATTTTCAGGATTTAGTCAGAAATATGGCTTGTTGCCATTAATCGGAAAGCTCCTGCCAAGAGCTTTCCGATGAATGGCAACAAGCCATATTTCCGACTAAATCCTGAAAAATTACCCATAATTCTGTGTGGTTAAGGGGTCAATTACATTGGGAATTACTGTATCTTTCATCTTCTAATATTTCCTGAACGTCTCTCCAGATGAATAATAGACCTTTCCAATGTACACATTTATAACTGGATGGGAGAAACCATTTAGTAAACCTTCAGGCCTTGATATAGTGTGCCTGTCATTGCAGAATGAGGTCCCCAGAGGGTATATTTAGTGATGCTATCATGCATCATGGGCTAGCATCACCAAATTCACCCTCTGGGGACCTCTTCTGCATGGCCTCATCTGCTATGGGACACATAGATTCAGAATGTAGTTTCCATTTGGTGCATATTTTGATGTACACCCATTGGGAACCTTGATTATACAATGTGTCGTCTGCCAATTTAGGGATATACAGAAACTAAACTAAAAAAGAAACAGAATCTGTGTGAAGATAATAAAGAATCTTTCCATAGAAGATTAGGCCTATGAAGAATGAGGTCCCCAGAGGTTGAATTTAGTGATGTTAGGGATAGCGTCACTAAATTCGCCTCTGGGGACCTCATTCTGCAAATGACAGGCACACTAAACTCAGACTTGAAAACCATTCAAAATGGTGGATGTGTACATTGTGATTTCTTTGTTTGTCCTAATTTTGCAGTCTTGTGGAATGTGTGACGCTTTAAATTCCCAAGTGGTCTGATGAAAATTGGAAAGCTGCGTATACTATACAAAGCCTAAAACCACAAAACAGATCACCGGAGATTGCGGAACATACACAGGCTTTAAAATTCATAACAAAATATAGCATTTCTACAGCGAATCATAACAAAATATAGCATTTCTACAGCGAATCAGCTGTTTTTACAAGAATCAAACTAAGAAACATGATTTCTGATTCTCGTCAGATTTTAAGCCCTGATACACGCCTCAAAATATGGTGCTGGTCATTTACAGAACAAGGTTTGCAGAGGGTGAATTTAATGACGCTATCCCATACAGTGGACTGGCATCACCAAATTCACTCTTTGTGGACATCATTCTGCTTAGTCTTCACCTTCTCTTGAAAGTTTCTTTATTATCAAATTAAAGGTACTCAATCCGATCAGACGCTCCTAATTTACTATTTCTAAAATTAAGTGATTATTACCACTTGATTTTAGAGTTATCCATCTTTTTCTGCCAGAACGTCCATTTGAACCTGTTTGAACACGAGTTTCTGGGCTAGAAACAATTGAAATAATTAACTTCATAAATCAGTATCTGATCACTCTGAGCTTTGACGGGTAGGTTCCTCGACTCGAATAAAATAGTAATTTAGGAGCGTCTGATCGGATTGAGTACCTTTAATAATTATTTTCATTTCTTTAGAAAGATCCTATTTCTTTTTTAGTTTAGTTTCTCTATATCCCCATATTGGCAAACGACTCAATGCATAATCGAGGTGCCAAATGGGTGCACATCACAATATTCACCATCTCGGAATTTAAATTTGTGTCTATGTCTCCCATAGCAGATTAGTCCATGCAAAATGAGGTCCACAGAGGATGAATTTGGTGACAATAGCCCACTGTGAGGGGTAGCATCACTAAATTGACTCTCTCAGGACCTCATTCTGTAAATGACCAGCACCAAATTATAAGTTTGAGGCCTGCCCTGATACAATGCATCATCCGAGAATTAATCCTGATAATTAATTATCATGACAATGAAATGGCCAATGATAAGTCTTGGGTTTACTGCCATTTCTCATTCCATTTTTATATTGTGTACACTGTGATTGGGGCATCATGTGTTTAATTGAGACCAAAATATGGTTTCCATTAATTGTACATTTGAGACAGGGTTTTTTGTGTTAAAAATCATCAATGTAAGAAATCCATCTCAACCCTCACTGATAAAGTTTATATGTTTAACCCTCAGGTAGCCTTACACTGATGAAAGCATGCACTACAGAGTGCCATCTGCTCCAGTATGTGTGGGGCTCTCTATGGGTTAAACACACTACTTAAAGGCTTGGTTGTTATCACCTTTCAGCAATGAAGATAGAGGAGAACATGGCTTTCTCTCAGAATGACAGCATTCTCGGACGACTGCTTCACCTCAGCACTATGGAATGTCCGAAGCTGGCCAAGGCATGGTTCGCATTCGCTAGTTGGTGTTATAAATGGGGACGTAAAGCAGTTGACAATGCAAGGTATTTCCAATGCACATTTCCCATCAAATTTAATTATTAGGTGTAATATTGAATGTCCGAAGCTATCCAAGGTCTGGTTTGCATTCGCAAGTTGGTGTTATAAATGAGGATGGATAGCAGTTGACAATGCAAGGTATGTCCAAAGCAGATTTCCTATCTAATCTGGATGAATCAAATTTAATCTTTTGTAAAATACAATATAATTAAATTATCAAATCAATCTATGGTATCCTAATAATTGATGCCGATGTATAACATAATCAATTTTGAATTGTAATCTTGTTATCATTTTTGTCCCACGAAAAAAAAGCAGTTTTTTTATTCTATGTCATATGTCATGAAATAAAATGTTTAGATGAAGAAAATATATGTTTCAGCCACGGAAGTGTGGAGCTATCACCTGATGAGAGGAAGACTATCTTAGCTCTGCTGCCTAAGGTAACTACAATATGGTTATTACGATCAGAGTCAATTTCTGCTACCTAAAGTAAGGCCATACACACTTAATAGTTCGTTTCTCAGGGATCGCCGCGTCCCCCAAAAACCTGCGCCTCCCCCTTATTTATTGGCACCTATAAAATAATAAATATATAAATACCGCATGTCCCGAACCGCCCCAGACCGATAACTTCGTCTTGAAACTTTACGCAAACTGCAAATCTATCCGGACTGCAAATCTATCCGGACTTTACATTCACAAACAAGGGCGGATAATTCTGACGAACTTCCTGTTTAAAATAATAACAAAATGGCGACTTTGGTGAACATTTGTATCGTGCAGAATGCGTCGGAAGGCAAATGGACAATTATATCAGACAACAGATCAAAAACTGTTCCTCAAATGGCTGATGATTTCATGTCCACGAAAGACATTGACGATGATTTTGACCTGGTTGTTTCAAAAACGAAAACGGGGGACTTTGACACAGTTGCAGGAGACATCATGATCATCAATCATCATGTTTTCTGAAGTCACGCAATTTTTCGGACGATAATTTCAAATTCGAGTGACCAAAGAAGATGTACCAGAGAATAAATCGGGAGAAGTAGTTGATGTATTCTCAGTGCTGATGACAAGTTGCAAGGAGGTGGTGTTGCCCAGTAAGACAAATGTGAAAAACAAACGTAACAAATTGTGCAATTCATTCATTGACTGGTTGAAAACAAAGTGGGCTTCCGAAAGGTTAGCGTTGACAGTGTGGGTCGGCAATATGTGGCTATTGTATGTAATGCACTCTGGTTTGTGGATCAGCACTATTCCAAACTTCAAGATTTTTATGAAAGTCTGTGATTATTGATTAATTAGAAAATAAACCTTTTATTTCATAAATTATTGTTGTGATTTAATATTATCAATTCATGTGTAGTCCAGTGGAACTCCTTCCAATAAAGCTTGATCTGGCTGGTGGTCACCCTGAGTTACATCAAATTTCACCGATGTAGTTTCCACATCTTCTGCCATGAGTGAATAACTCAAAACTGTTTCCTCTATACAACTTTATTACAAATCTAGATTATTAAGGGGATATATGATGGTCAGCTTCCCTGCTTCAGTATATTGCCCATTTCCAGTATTATTCCTCATATCCAGTATTATTCCTTAATATGGGACTCCGATAAATATTATATATATAAATACCTGCCTCACCACAAAATTAATTTGAAAAAAATAATAAATATAAATAACTGCCTCCCTCATCACTTTGAAAAAAATAATCCCTGAGAAACAAACTATTAAGTTTATATGGCCTAACGTCTAAACCTTATTTTTTATTATTACTGTAGATTTCAACTTCCTAAAAGTATCGACTGAAGGTTAGGAAATATCCACCACTTCTTCTACTCAAATTTTAATTTCAAGATTCTTAAATGAGTATCATTGTTTGAATCAGAAAGTTGCAATTATACACCCCACCCCCTTGTAACTAGTTATGTGGGGATATATATGAATCAGCTCGTCTGTCCGTCCATCCGTCTGTCGACCGGAGCATCTGGGCATAGACTCAACTTCGTCCGAGCTTTTATTCCTACTTTTTTTCGGTAATTTTTTTTAACCCTTTTATGATTGGCGCTTCCTGAATTTTTGCAAAAGCCCTGTGCCAATGCATTCTTTTATATATGTGAGTCGACATAAGTTGCCTCCCATATATAAGAGAATGCATTGGCCTAACAAATTTTATATTATTTTTTATAATTGTTAAAAAATGTAAGAAAAAATAAAAAAAATAATTCAAAATTGTTAAAGAATGTAAGAAATAAGACAAAATTATAAAAATTGTTAAGGAAATTATTAGGCCAATGCATTCTCTTATATGCGAGTCGACCTCGCATATATAAGAGAATGCAGTGGCACAGGGTTTTTAATGTAGCGCAAGCGTAGCTCCCGTCATGAAAGGGTTAAAGCTTGGCACAGATATTTATTACATTGTGTACATGTTCACCTGCGGTTATGAGGTCTGTCCAAATTGTTATTGTGTGGAGTAATCCCCATTTTTCGACTTAAAATTTTTCACAATATGCAGAATTTTGTCCGAGTTTGTATTCCTATATTTTCTTGTCAATATTTTTAAAACCTTGGCACATAAGACGATTGGGCAATTTTGTTGGGAACTACTAAAATCAGTAAGGCAGTCTGTCCATATATGTATACGTCCGGCTTACCTTTCCAGACCATAACTTTTCTGGTGTTGAGTATCTTTGTTTGTCATTGGTTTAGACATGATTGTGCTAAGTATGAACATTCTCTAAACAAATGACTAGCTTTTTTTACCAGATCTATAAAAATAAAATTTCTAAATGTCAGAGTATAAATAAATCCTTTCTTGAATAAATGGTTGTTTTTTGTAATCTTATTCAGGGAACAAGTTCAGATGAAACAGAGAAAGTGTTGAGCGTTTTAAGTCAGATACATGTGTCAGGATCGAGTGAGGAAGACATTAGTGACCAGGATCAGGTGATGGTCTAATTTATTTCAGTCTGCATAGAAACTTTTGAATGCCTAAATTTGACTTGTTTTTCCAGTCTTGGAAACCCTTGATTATTTTGAGTTTGGTCCACGAAAAGTTGAATATTACCTTTGGGTTTAATCTTTTCTATACTAAATACTCATTGACGAGTAGTTCCCTTAGGAAATGTTCAGATAATAAGTTTAACAAACACCCATAGGTCATTTTATTGAACTTTATATCTGAACAATTCCCGCCAATGATAATGAATCGTTCTGCTCTTGTATTATCTGTTTTTCTGTCTGTTATATGCTTTTGTTTCCTGAACACCCTTCTAAATTAATAATAGATTATTCCAATTTATACTTTTATAATTGAGTTGGAGAATCAACTTCTTTATATGTCCTGCTCATAAACGAAGATTTTAATTTTAACAAGTTATCTGTTGGCAGTGATTGACTTATTTATATGTCCTGTTCATTTACTAAGATGTTCATACAAGTTATATGTAAATGTTCTTGTCACTCTGTATGATGAATTATATGTAAGTACATGATGTCGAAAATTTTATATGTGGTATACCTTAACCAAATCTATGTTCTGTTGAGAGAGGTTCTAGAAAATGTTTGTGGTGTTCTTGGAAAGTTCTGGAAATATCCGTGAATCTGATATTTGTCAGTTTATTTCTTAAAGTTTCATAAAGACATTGACAGTAGAAGAATATAAATGTTTCATAAAGACATTGACAGTAGAAGAATATAAATGTTTCATAAAGACATTGACAGTAGAAGAATATAAATGTTTCATAAAGACATTGACAGTAGAAGAATATAAATGTTTCATAAAGACATTGACAGTAGAAGAATATAAATGTTTCAGAACATTTTATGCAGAGCATTATTGCTGACAATAATCCCCAAATCTTTTTATGAATATGAAATGATAATTTTTTTTGCAGACATTGTATGATGTTGGAGCTGAAACGACGAGGAAGTAGCTGCAATAATCCCCAAATCTTATTATGAATATGAAATGATAATTTTTTTGCAGACATTGTATGATGTTGGAGCTGAAACGACGAGGAAGCAGCTGCAATAATCCCCAAATCTTATTAAGAATATGAAATGATAATTTTTTTGCAGACATTGTATGATGTTGGAGCTGAAACGACGAGGAAGCAGCTGCAATAATCCCCAAATCTTATTATGAATATGAAATGATAATTTTTTTTGCAGACATTGTATGATGTTGGAGCTGAAACGACGAGGAAGCAGCTGCAATAATCCCCAAATCTTATTATGAATATGAAATGATAATTTTTTTGCAGACATTGTATGATGACGGAGCTGAAACGACGAGGAAGCAGCTGTTATCATGCTGTCTCTCGCTGCAAATCGCCAGCGATGAATGTATCGACAAACTACTCAATGTATGGAAGGGTGTGGTACGGAGGGTATACCACTATTACATGATGTCAGCCAAGGCTTACTTCTCATATCTCCAGCTTAACGGAATGGTGAGAAATATTCTCTATCTGCTAGTTGAACACATGAACAACATTGTTATTCCTGTTAATATTTTTCGCCATTTGTTCTTCAAACATCTATTCTTAGATATTTTTCAAATTGTTCCAATTTCAATCTGATCCTAAGTCTTCCATAGCCATTGAATTATAAGCAGAATGAGGTCCCCAGACGGTGAATTTGGTGATGCTAGCCCACTGTGTGGGATATCATCACTAAATTCACCCTCTGGGGACCTCATTCTGCAAATGACAGACACACTATTTTCAGACTTGGAGCAATGATGGCTTGTAATTCAGTTGTTTTTTTTCTCTACAGGCAGACATGCAGATGAGTAATGATGACGGAAACATTGTGGCAACGCTCGTAATAATTTTTTCTTTTATTTTCTCCCTTACAGGTGGATGCCGAGACGAGTATGGAGGACGGGAACATTGTGGCAACGCTTAGGGTTCTTAGATTACTCGTGAAGCACGCATGGGAGTTGAGAAGTGTCCTGGAGACAGGACTCGCCAGCACACCAACGACGCCGTGGAAGGGAATAATTCCTCAGCTATTCTCTCGACTCAGTCATCCAGAGAGTTATGTTCGACAGAGCGTATCTGATCTGCTCTGTCGAGTGGCCCAAGATGCACCTCACCTCATTCTTTATCCTGCCGTGGTCGGATGCTCAACGAAGAAAGAATCGAGGAAGGAGGAGACTCAGGAAGGTAAAATACAAAGATTCACTTTATTTTATTAAATGACGGGAGTTAGTTGTGGACTGAAAGTTTCTTTTAGAAAGCCTCGTAAAATTCAAAATTTGTGTTTTTAAATATCTTAGATTTAAAATATGAAAATGATTTTTTTCTAACTGGTGTTGCAGTGCTTTTTAATGATATATTAGATAAAATAACCTGAATGAACAAATTAATAAAAACCAACAATAATTTAAAGTATGTTTTCCAATTTTTGGAAAAAGTATAGCCCCCCCTCCCGCATTCCAAAATTTAGATCTAATTGCCTGAGAACCCAGATATATTATTTTAATGGCCTTACTTAATGTTATTTCTCTTGGATCACGAATGCGTGATTTGATGTGTGATATTTTTTCATTTTTAATATACAATATCTACATGTACTGGTATTGCAGTGCTGTTTTCCTGATTCATCGAATGAACAAATTAAAGAAAAACCAAACAATAAATTAGAGTTTCATAAAATTGGCACTACGACAGCCGTCGATTCATGTGAAATAACATTAACATCTGTAAAACAACTATCGTCAACAAGTACATGATAAAATAGATTGACTTTGTTGTTTATATTTTCATTTTTAATAACTCTCCAATAATGGGATTTCCATATCAAAGTCCAATTTAGTCCAACAAGATATCGAAGTTTAATAGAAATAATGGTAAATATTGGAAAAGGTCAAAGCATTGAAAAATATTCTGAAAATCATATTCAAATTAAAGTATTTAAACTTATATATGTTTACATACTAATGGTTTCAACACGCAAAATTTCGTAATTAGAGAACAATCAGTAATGAATATAGAATTTAAAGCTAAAATTTATTTCTCCATGTTCTTAGTGGTGATGTTTTTACAGACATTTATATTTTGTTCATATTTGCCACTGTGAGTACCTTGGGTGCCTTTAATGAGAGAGATACACTACCTTCATTTAGCTTTCCTAACTGCAGGAATGGCTTTAGTCTGCATTCATCATTTATTTAAACAGGTGTATTGAAGAATTACCTGTGTGAGAGCGACGAGATTGCGGATATCGATCCCGACCAGGTATCACAGGAGGAAGAGGAAGATGAATCCAATGCTGAAGATGATACGTCTAATAAGATGCTTCAAAACTGTCTCAAATGTATCGTCGATACTCTCGGACAACAAAATTCAAGGTTAGTATTTGTAGCAGTAACAAATCGCACAGTATCAATACATAAAGTGCTAATCTTAACAAATCACACAGTATCAATACAATAAGAAATGTTAATACTGATCAACACTGGCAAATGTCATATGATTTCTGAGATGGCATAGATTGCATAAAGTACTAATCTTAACAAATCACACAGTATCAATACAATAAGAAATGTTAATACTGATCAACACTGGCAAATGTCATATGATTTCTGAGATGGCATAGATTGCATAAAGTACTAATCTTAACAAATCACACAGTATCAATACAATAAGAAATGTTAATACTGATCAACACTGGGAAATGTCATATGATTTCTGAGATGGCATAGATTGCATAAAGTACTAATCTTAACAAATCACACAGTATCAATACAATAAGAAATGTTAATACTGATCAACACTGGGAAATGTCATATGATTTCTGAGATGGCATTGATTGCATAAAGTGCTAATCTTAACAAATCGCACAGTATCAATACAATAAGAAATGTTAATACTGATCAACACTGGCAAATGTCATATGATTTCTGAGATGGCATAGATTGCATAAAGTGCTAATCTTAACAAATCGCACAGTATCAATACAATAAGAAATGTTAATACTGATCAACACTGGGAAATGTCATATGATTTCTGAGATGGCATAGATTGCATAAAGTGCTAATCTTAACAAATCGCACAGTATCAATACAATAAGAAATGTTAATACTGATCAACACTGGGAAATGTCATATGATTTCTGAGATGGCATAGATTGCATAAAGTGCTAATCTTAACAAATCGCACAGTATCAATACAATAAGAAATGTTAATACTGATCAACACTGGGAAATGTCATATGATTTCTGAGATGGCATAGATTGCATAAAGTGCTAATCTTAACAAATCGCACAGTATCAATACAATAAGAAATGTTAATACAACATGTACTGATGAACGTGCTAATCTTAACAAATCACACAGTATCAATACAATAAGAAATGTTAATACTGATGAACACTGGGAAATGTCATATGATTTCTGAGATGGCATAGATTGCATAAAGTGCTAATCTTAACAAATCGCACAGTATCGATACAATAAGAAATGTTAATACTGATGAACACTGGGAAATGTCATATGATTTATGAGATGGCATAGATTGCATAAAGTGCTAATCTTAACAAATCGCACAGTATCGATACAATAAGAAATGTTAATACTGATGAACACTGGGAAATGTCATATGATTTATGAGATGGCATAGATTGCATAAAGTGCTAATCTTAACAAATCGCACAGTATCAATACAATAAGAAATGTTAATACAACATGTACTGATGAACGTGCTAATCTTAACAAATCACACAGTATCAATACAATAAGAAATGTTAATACTGATCAACACTGGCAAATGTCATATGATTTCTGAGATGGCATAGATTGCATTAAGTGCTAATCTTAACAAATCGCACAGTATCAATACAATAAGAAATGTTAATACTGATCAACACTGGCAAATGTCATATGATTTCTGAGATGGCATAGATTGCATAAAGTGCTAATCTTAACAAATCGCACAGTATCAATACAATAAGAAATGTTAATACTGATCAACACTGGGAAATGTTATATGATTTCTGAGATGGCATAGATTGCATAAAGTGCTAATCTTAACAAATCACACAGTATCAATACAATAAGAAATGTTAATACTGATGAACACTGGGAAATGTCATATGATTTATGAGATGGCATAGATTGCATAAAGTGCTAATCTTAACAAATCGCACAGTATCGATACAATAAGAAATGTTAATACTGATGAACACTGGGAAATGTCATATGATTTATGAGATGGCATAGATTGCATAAAGTGCTAATCTTAACAAATCGCACAGTATCGATACAATAAGAAATGTTAATACTGATGAACACTGGGAAATGTCATATGATTTATGAGATGGCATAGATTGCATAAAGTGCTAATCTTAACAAATCGCACAGTATCAATACAATAAGAAATGTTAATACTGATCAACACTGGGAAATGTCATATGATTTATGAGATGGCATAGATTGCATAAAGTGCTAATCTTAACAAATCGCACAGTATCGATACAATAAGAAATGTTAATACTGATCAACACTGGGAAATGTCATATGATTTCTGAGATGGCATAGATTGCATAAAGTGCTAATCTTAACAAATCGCACAGTATCAATACAATAAGAAATGTTAATACTGATCAACACTGGGAAATGTCATATGATTTCTGAGATGGCATAGATTGCATAAAGTGCTAATCTTAACAAATCGCACAGTATCAATACAATAAGAAATGTTAATACTGATGAACACTGGGAAATGTCATATGATTTCTGAGATGGCATAGATTGCATAAAGTGCTAATCTTAACAAATCGCACAGTATCGATACAATAAGAAATGTTAATACTGATCAACACTGGGAAATGTCATATGATTTCTGAGATGGCATAGATTGCATAAAGTGCTAATCTTAACAAATCGCACAGTATCAATACAATAAGAAATGTTAATACTGATCAACACTGGGAAATGTCATATGATTTCTGAGATGGCATAGATTGCATAAAGTGCTAATCTTAACAAATCGCACAGTATCAATACAATAAGAAATGTTAATACTGATGAACACTGGGAAATGTCATATGATTTCTGAGATGGCATAGATTGCATAAAGTGCTAATCTTAACAAATCGCACAGTATCGATACAATAAGAAATGTTAATACTGATCAACACTGGGAAATGTCATATGATTTCTGAGATGGCATAGATTGCATAAAGTGCTAATCTTAACAAATCGCACAGTATCAATACAATAAGAAATGTTAATACTGATCAACACTGGGAAATGTCATATGATTTCTGAGATGGCATAGATTGCATAAAGTGCTAATCTTAACAAATCGCACAGTATCAATACAATAAGAAATGTTAATACTGATGAACACTGGGAAATGTCATATGATTTCTGAGATGGCATAGATTGCATAAAGTGCTAATCTTAACAAATCGCACAGTATCGATACAATAAGAAATGTTAATACTGATCAACACTGGGAAATGTCATATGATTTCTGAGATGGCATAGATTGCATAAAGTGCTAATCTTAACAAATCGCACAGTATCAATACAATAAGAAATGTTAATACTGATCAACACTGGGAAATGTCATATGATTTCTGAGATGGCATAGATTGCATAAAGTGCTAATCTTAACAAATCGCACAGTATCAATACAATAAGAAATGTTAATACTGATGAACACTGGGAAATGTCATATGATTTCTGAGATGGCATAGATTGCATAAAGTGCTAATCTTAACAAATCGCACAGTATCGATACAATAAGAAATGTTAATACTGATCAACACTGGGAAATGTCATATGATTTCTGAGATGGCATAGATTGCATAAAGTGCTAATCTTAACAAATCGCACAGTATCGATACAATAAGAAATGTTAATACTGATCAACACTGGGAAATGTCATATGATTTCTGAGATGGCATAGATTGCATAAAGTGCTAATCTTAACAAATCGCACAGTATCAATACAATAAGAAATGTTAATACTGATCAACACTGGGAAATGTCATATGATTTCTGAGATGGCATAGATTGCATAAAGTGCTAATCTTAACAAATCGCACAGTATCAATACAATAAGAAATGTTAATACTGATGAACACTGGGAAATGTCATATGATTTCTGAGATGGCATAGATTGCATAAAGTGCTAATCTTAACAAATCGCACAGTATCAATACAATAAGAAATGTTAATACTGATCAACACTGGGAAATGTCATATGATTTATGAGATGGCATAGATTGCATAAAGTGCTAATCTTAACAAATCGCACAGTATCAATACAATAAGAAATGTTAATACTGATCAACACTGGGAAATGTCATATGATTTATGAGATGGCATAGATTGCATAAAGTGCTAATCTTAACAAATCGCACAGTATCAATACAATAAGAAATGTTAATACTGATCAACACTGGGAAATGTCATATGATTTCTGAGATGGCATAGATTGCATAAAGTGCTAATCTTAACAAATCGCACAGTATCAATACAATAAGAAATGTTAATACTGATGAACACTGGGAAATGTCATATGATTTCTGAGATGGCATAGATTGCATAAAGTGCTAATCTTAACAAATCGCACAGTATCAATACAATAAGAAATGTTAATACTGATCAACACTGGGAAATGTCATATGATTTATGAGATGGCATAGATTGCATAAAGTGCTAATCTTAACAAATCGCACAGTATCAATACAATAAGAAATGTTAATACTGATCAACACTGGGAAATGTCATATGATTTCTGAGATGGCATAGATTGCATAAAGTGCTAATCTTAACAAATCGCACAGTATCAATACAATAAGAAATGTTAATACTGATGAACACTGGGAAATGTCATATGATTTCTGAGATGGCATAGATTGCATAAAGTGCTAATCTTAACAAATCGCACAGTATCAATACAATAAGAAATGTTAATACTGATCAACACTGGGAAATGTCATATGATTTATGAGATGGCATAGATTGCATAAAGTGCTAATCTTAACAAATCGCACAGTATCAATACAATAAGAAATGTTAATACTGATCAACACTGGGAAATGTCATATGATTTCTGAGATGGCATAGATTGCATAAAGTGCTAATCTTAACAAATCGCACAGTATCAATACAATAAGAAATGTTAATACTGATCAACACTGGGAAATGTCATATGATTTCTGAGATGGCATAGATTGCATAAAGTGCTAATCTTAACAAATCGCACAGTATCAATACAATAAGAAATGTTAATACTGATCAACACTGGGAAATGTCATATGATTTATGAGATGGCATAGATTGCATAAAGTGCTAATCTTAACAAATCGCACAGTATCAATACAATAAGAAATGTTAATACTGATCAACACTGGGAAATGTCATATGATTTATGAGATGGCATAGATTGCATAAAGTGCTAATCTTAACAAATCGCACAGTATCAATACAATAAGAAATGTTAATACTGATCAACACTGGGAAATGTCATATGATTTATGAGATGGCATAGATTGCATAAAGTGCTAATCTTAACAAATCGCACAGTATCGATACAATAAGAAATGTTAATACTGATCAACACTGGGAAATGTCATATGATTTCTGAGATGGCATAGATTGCATAAAGTGCTAATCTTAACAAATCGCACAGTATCAATACAATAAGAAATGTTAATACTGATCAACACTGGGAAATGTCATATGATTTCTGAGATGGCATAGATTGCATAAAGTGCTAATCTTAACAAATCGCACAGTATCAATACAATAAGAAATGTTAATACTGATGAACACTGGGAAATGTCATATGATTTCTGAGATGGCATAGGTTGCATAAAGTGCTAATCTTAACAAATCGCACAGTATCGATACGATAAGAAATGTTAATACTGATCAACACTGGGAAATGTCATATGATTTCTGAGATGGCATAGATTGCATAAAGTGCTAATCTTAACAAATCGCACAGTATCAATACAATAAGAAATGTTAATACTGATCAACACTGGGAAATGTCATATGATTTCTGAGATGGCATAGATTGCATAAAGTGCTAATCTTAACAAATCGCACAGTATCAATACAATAAGAAATGTTAATACTGATCAACACTGGGAAATGTCATATGATTTCTGAGATGGCATAGATTGCATAAAGTGCTAATCTTAACAAATCGCACAGTATCAATACAATAAGAAATGTTAATACTGATCAACACTGGGAAATGTCATATGATTTCTGAGATGGCATAGATTGCATAAAGTGCTAATCTTAACAAATCGCACAGTATCAATACAATAAGAAATGTTAATACTGATGAACACTGGGAAATGTCATATGATTTCTGAGATGGCATAGATTGCATAAAGTGCTAATCTTAACAAATCGCACAGTATCAATACAATAAGAAATGTTAATACTGATCAACACTGGGAAATGTCATATGATTTCTGAGATGGCATAGATTGCATAAAGTGCTAATCTTAACAAATCGCACAGTATCAATACAATAAGAAATGTTAATACTGATCAACACTGGGAAATGTCATATGATTTCTGAGATGGCATAGATTGCATAAAGTGCTAATCTTAACAAATCGCACAGTATCAATACAATAAGAAATGTTAATACTGATCAACACTGGGAAATGTCATATGATTTCTGAGATGGCATAGATTGCATAAAGTGCTAATCTTAACAAATCGCACAGTATCGATACAATAAGAAATGTTAATACTGATCAACACTGGGAAATGTCATATGATTTCTGAGATGGCATAGATTGCATAAAGTGCTAATCTTAACAAATCGCACAGTATCAATACAATAAGAAATGTTAATACTGATGAACACTGGGAAATGTCATATGATTTCTGAGATGGCATAGATTGCATAAAGTGCTAATCTTAACAAATCGCACAGTATCGATACAATAAGAAATGTTAATACTGATCAACACTGGGAAATGTCATATGATTTCTGAGATGGCATAGATTGCATAAAGTGCTAATCTTAACAAATCGCACAGTATCAATACAATAAGAAATGTTAATACTGATCAACACTGGGAAATGTCATATGATTTCTGAGATGGCATAGATTGCATAAAGTGCTAATCTTAACAAATCGCACAGTATCGATACAATAAGAAATGTTAATACTGATCAACACTGGGAAATGTCATATGATTTCTGAGATGGCATAGATTGCATAAAGTGCTAATCTTAACAAATCGCACAGTATCAATACAATAAGAAATGTTAATACTGATGAACACTGGGAAATGTCATATGATTTCTGAGATGGCATAGATTGCATAAAGTGCTAATCTTAACAAATCGCACAGTATCAATACAATAAGAAATGTTAATACTGATGAACACTGGGAAATGTCATATGATTTCTGAGATGGCATAGATTGCATAAAGTGCTAATCTTAACAAATCGCACAGTATCAATACAATAAGAAATGTTAATACTGATCAACACTGGGAAATGTCATATGATTTCTGAGATGGCATAGATTGCATAAAGTGCTAATCTTAACAAATCGCACAGTATCAATACAATCAGAAATGTTAATACTGATGAACACTGGGAAATGTCATATGATTTCTGAGATGGCATAGATTGCATAAAGTGCTAATCTTAACAAATCGCACAGTATCAATACAATAAGAAATGTTAATACTGATGAACACTGGGAAATGTCATATGATTTCTGAGATGGCATAGATTGCATAAAGTGCTAATCTTAACAAATCGCACAGTATCAATACAATAAGAAATGTTAATACTGATCAACACTGGGAAATGTCATATGATTTCTGAGATGGCATAGATTGCATAAAGTGCTAATCTTAACAAATCGCACAGTATCAATACAATAAGAAATGTTAATACTGATGAACACTGGGAAATGTCATATGATTTCTGAGATGGCATAGATTGCATAAAGTGCTAATCTTAACAAATCGCACAGTATCAATACAATAAGAAATGTTAATACTGATGAACACTGGGAAATGTCATATGATTTCTGAGATGGCATAGATTGCATAAAGTGCTAATCTTAACAAATCGCACAGTATCAATACAATAAGAAATGTTAATACTGATCAACACTGGGAAATGTCATATGATTTCTGAGATGGCATAGATTGCATAAAGTGCTAATCTTAACAAATCGCACAGTATCAATACAATAAGAAATGTTAATACTGATGAACACTGGGAAATGTCATATGATTTCTGAGATGGCATAGATTGCATAAAGTGCTAATCTTAACAAATCGCACAGTATCAATACAATAAGAACTGTTAATACTGATCAACACTGGGAAATGTCATATAATTTCTGAGATGGCATAGATTGCATAAAGTGCTAATCTTAACAAATCGCACAGTATCAATACAATAAGAAATGTTAATACTGATCAACACTGGGAAATTTCATATAATTTCTGAGATGGCATAGATTGCATAAAGTGCTAATCTTAACAAATCGCACAGTATCAATACAATAAGAAATGTTAATACTGATCAACACTGGGAAATGTCATATAATTTCTGAGATGGCATAGATTGCATAAAGTGCTAATCTTAACAAATCGCACAGTATCAATACAATAAGAACTGTTAATACTGATCAACACTGGGAAATGTCATATAATTTCTGAGATGGCATAGATTGCATAAAGTGCTAATCTTAACAAATCACACAGTATCAATACAATAAGAAATGTTAATACTGATCAACACTGGGAAATGTCATATAATTTCTGAGATGGCATAGATTGCATAAAGTGCTAATCTTAACAAATCGCACAGTATCAATACAATAAGAACTGTTAATACTGATCAACACTGGCAAATGTCATATGATTTCTGAGATGGCATAGATTGCATAAAGTGCTAATCTTAACAAATCGCACAGTATCAATACAATAAGAAATGTTAATACTGATCAACACTGGGAAATGTCATATGATTTCTGAGATGGCATAGATTGCATAAAGTGCTAATCTTAACAAATCGCACAGTATCAATACAATAAGAAATGTTAATACTGATGAACACTGGGAAATGTCATATGATTTCTGAGATGGCATAGATTGCATAAAGTGCTAATCTTAACAAATCGCACAGTATCAATACAATAAGAAATGTTAATACTGATCAACACTGGGAAATGTCATATGATTTATGAGATGGCATAGATTGCATAAAGTGCTAATCTTAACAAATCGCACAGTATCAATACAATAAGAAATGTTAATACTGATCAACACTGGGAAATGTCATATGATTTCTGAGATGGCATAGATTGCATAAAGTGCTAATCTTAACAAATCGCACAGTATCAATACAATAAGAAATGTTAATACTGATGAACACTGGGAAATGTCATATGATTTCTGAGATGGCATAGATTGCATAAAGTGCTAATCTTAACAAATCGCACAGTATCAATACAATAAGAAATGTTAATACTGATCAACACTGGGAAATGTCATATGATTTATGAGATGGCATAGATTGCATAAAGTGCTAATCTTAACAAATCGCACAGTATCAATACAATAAGAAATGTTAATACTGATCAACACTGGGAAATGTCATATGATTTCTGAGATGGCATAGATTGCATAAAGTGCTAATCTTAACAAATCGCACAGTATCAATACAATAAGAAATGTTAATACTGATCAACACTGGGAAATGTCATATGATTTCTGAGATGGCATAGATTGCATAAAGTGCTAATCTTAACAAATCGCACAGTATCAATACAATAAGAAATGTTAATACTGATCAACACTGGGAAATGTCATATGATTTATGAGATGGCATAGATTGCATAAAGTGCTAATCTTAACAAATCGCACAGTATCAATACAATAAGAAATGTTAATACTGATCAACACTGGGAAATGTCATATGATTTATGAGATGGCATAGATTGCATAAAGTGCTAATCTTAACAAATCGCACAGTATCAATACAATAAGAAATGTTAATACTGATCAACACTGGGAAATGTCATATGATTTATGAGATGGCATAGATTGCATAAAGTGCTAATCTTAACAAATCGCACAGTATCGATACAATAAGAAATGTTAATACTGATCAACACTGGGAAATGTCATATGATTTCTGAGATGGCATAGATTGCATAAAGTGCTAATCTTAACAAATCGCACAGTATCAATACAATAAGAAATGTTAATACTGATCAACACTGGGAAATGTCATATGATTTCTGAGATGGCATAGATTGCATAAAGTGCTAATCTTAACAAATCGCACAGTATCAATACAATAAGAAATGTTAATACTGATGAACACTGGGAAATGTCATATGATTTCTGAGATGGCATAGATTGCATAAAGTGCTAATCTTAACAAATCGCACAGTATCGATACGATAAGAAATGTTAATACTGATCAACACTGGGAAATGTCATATGATTTCTGAGATGGCATAGATTGCATAAAGTGCTAATCTTAACAAATCGCACAGTATCAATACAATAAGAAATGTTAATACTGATCAACACTGGGAAATGTCATATGATTTCTGAGATGGCATAGATTGCATAAAGTGCTAATCTTAACAAATCGCACAGTATCAATACAATAAGAAATGTTAATACTGATCAACACTGGGAAATGTCATATGATTTCTGAGATGGCATAGATTGCATAAAGTGCTAATCTTAACAAATCGCACAGTATCAATACAATAAGAAATGTTAATACTGATCAACACTGGGAAATGTCATATGATTTCTGAGATGGCATAGATTGCATAAAGTGCTAATCTTAACAAATCGCACAGTATCAATACAATAAGAAATGTTAATACTGATGAACACTGGGAAATGTCATATGATTTCTGAGATGGCATAGATTGCATAAAGTGCTAATCTTAACAAATCGCACAGTATCAATACAATAAGAAATGTTAATACTGATCAACACTGGGAAATGTCATATGATTTCTGAGATGGCATAGATTGCATAAAGTGCTAATCTTAACAAATCGCACAGTATCAATACAATAAGAAATGTTAATACTGATCAACACTGGGAAATGTCATATGATTTCTGAGATGGCATAGATTGCATAAAGTGCTAATCTTAACAAATCGCACAGTATCAATACAATAAGAAATGTTAATACTGATCAACACTGGGAAATGTCATATGATTTCTGAGATGGCATAGATTGCATAAAGTGCTAATCTTAACAAATCGCACAGTATCGATACAATAATAAATGTTAATACTGATCAACACTGGGAAATGTCATATGATTTCTGAGATGGCATAGATTGCATAAAGTGCTAATCTTAACAAATCGCACAGTATCAATACAATAAGAAATGTTAATACTGATGAACACTGGGAAATGTCATATGATTTCTGAGATGGCATAGATTGCATAAAGTGCTAATCTTAACAAATCGCACAGTATCGATACAATAAGAAATGTTAATACTGATCAACACTGGGAAATGTCATATGATTTCTGAGATGGCATAGATTGCATAAAGTGCTAATCTTAACAAATCGCACAGTATCAATACAATAAGAAATGTTAATACTGATGAACACTGGGAAATGTCATATGATTTCTGAGATGGCATAGATTGCATAAAGTGCTAATCTTAACAAATCGCACAGTATCGATACAATAAGAAATGTTAATACTGATCAACACTGGGAAATGTCATATGATTTCTGAGATGGCATAGATTGCATAAAGTGCTAATCTTAACAAATCGCACAGTATCAATACAATAAGAAATGTTAATACTGATGAACACTGGGAAATGTCATATGATTTCTGAGATGGCATAGATTGCATAAAGTGCTAATCTTAACAAATCGCACAGTATCAATACAATAAGAAATGTTAATACTGATGAACACTGGGAAATGTCATATGATTTCTGAGATGGCATAGATTGCATAAAGTGCTAATCTTAACAAATCGCACAGTATCAATACAATAAGAAATGTTAATACTGATCAACACTGGGAAATGTCATATGATTTCTGAGATGGCATAGATTGCATAAAGTGCTAATCTTAACAAATCGCACAGTATCAATACAATCAGAAATGTTAATACTGATGAACACTGGGAAATGTCATATGATTTCTGAGATGGCATAGATTGCATAAAGTGCTAATCTTAACAAATCGCACAGTATCAATACAATAAGAAATGTTAATACTGATGAACACTGGGAAATGTCATATGATTTCTGAGATGGCATAGATTGCATAAAGTGCTAATCTTAACAAATCGCACAGTATCAATACAATAAGAAATGTTAATACTGATCAACACTGGGAAATGTCATATGATTTCTGAGATGGCATAGATTGCATAAAGTGCTAATCTTAACAAATCGCACAGTATCAATACAATAAGAAATGTTAATACTGATGAACACTGGGAAATGTCATATGATTTCTGAGATGGCATAGATTGCATAAAGTGCTAATCTTAACAAATCGCACAGTATCAATACAATAAGAAATGTTAATACTGATGAACACTGGGAAATGTCATATGATTTCTGAGATGGCATAGATTGCATAAAGTGCTAATCTTAACAAATCGCACAGTATCAATACAATAAGAAATGTTAATACTGATGAACACTGGGAAATGTCATATGATTTCTGAGATGGCATAGATTGCATAAAGTGCTAATCTTAACAAATCGCACAGTATCAATACAATAAGAAATGTTAATACTGATGAACACTGGGAAATGTCATATGATTTCTGAGATGGCATAGATTGCATAAAGTGCTAATCTTAACAAATCGCACAGTATCAATACAATAAGAACTGTTAATACTGATCAACACTGGGAAATGTCATATAATTTCTGAGATGGCATAGATTGCATAAAGTGCTAATCTTAACAAATCGCACAGTATCAATACAATAAGAAATGTTAATACTGATCAACACTGGGAAATGTCATATAATTTCTGAGATGGCATAGATTGCATAAAGTGCTAATCTTAACAAATCGCACAGTATCAATACAATAAGAAATGTTAATACTGATCAACACTGGGAAATGTCATATAATTTCTGAGATGGCATAGATTGCATAAAGTGCTAATCTTAACAAATCGCACAGTATCAATACAATAAGAACTGTTAATACTGATCAACACTGGGAAATGTCATATAATTTCTGAGATGGCATAGATTGCATAAAGTGCTAATCTTAACAAATCACACAGTATCAATACAATAAGAAATGTTAATACTGATCAACACTGGGAAATGTCATATAATTTCTGAGATGGCATAGATTGCATAAAGTGCTAATCTTAACAAATCGCACAGTATCAATACAATAAGAACTGTTAATACTGATCAACACTGGCAAATGTCATATGATTTCTGAGATGGCAGTGATTAACTTCTGTATAATGAAAGTATCAATAAATGAATGCAACAAATTTGTCGATACCGGTAATTACACCCCGTTGTCTACCTTGACATTACCAGTAAGGGCTGGGCCTGGTAACGTTACAGGTATAAATTAGACACATCAAATCACGTCATTGAGGGTTAAGAGTTAACCAAGTCCAAGCCTACAAACAACAGGTCGGACACGGTCATTGACAAACACAAAACACCTAAATGTCTGGTGCAAATCTATCTGTCATCTTGACCGGCAGCGTTTGTGACGAGCTTGTTTTTAATATCGTGTATGTTTTCAAACTAGTGTCCCACATGCATTTATTTAATTTTTTATCTTAAATTTATCAAGCAGCAACTGCATATGCCCGACTGCTCATTCTAATTCAGCAACTTTCGTCCTGGTGTAGATATCTACTACCGGACGTGAGTCACGTGATGCCATTACATACTGCACTCATCAAAACTCGGGGCATACCAAGATGTGCCGAATGAACATACTTTTGAGAAAAAAATTATTGCTGAACCACTGGTCGAACACCCATTTTGAGAGATTACATTTTCTCGACTCCCTATAACAAAATAAAGAATGAACTCTATCTTCCCTATTTATCATGCAGTGTCGATGGGAGTTAGCGACAATATTTTGTGACAAAATAGATTTAGCAAGAGCAGTGGCCCCCAGTGAAACTATAAACCTTGTCCGGATTACGGTAATATTCTATCGGCAAGGGAAAATTTAATTTAATTGTTCTGGGTCTAAATCAAGTAATACACTGTTCTGCCAGATAAGTTAAATCTATGACTTATCACCTTCATTGCTACTATAGCTACCATTTTTGTGATTTAAGTCTGATGAATAACCAATAATGATCGTGGCATCACCCTAAGCAGATCATTGACGTAATCTACGTCATTTTCTTGCGACAACATCAACAAGAATAGTTCCAGCTTGTATTCCACTAGAGGTATACAGCAATATGTATTCATTGGCTGGAATTCCATTGAATATATAGGCCTCACACCCACACCAATGGGTGTGGAATAAAAAATAAAATGCCTAGGGCCTTTGGAAATGATTGCATTGAAAGTTACGTGGTCTTAACTAATTTCTTATATTTTTCACAGAATGATAACGGAGGTCCAGCTTCTAATACAGGAGTTGCGTCGCATCACACTGCTGTGGGACGAGCTGTGGCTCGGAACGCTGAATCAGCAGCATCAGGACATCACACGGAGGTTGAATCAGCTCGACAGCGAGGTCAAGAAAGTCAACAACAACAAAAACCTCAGTCCAGACGAGAAGACGGCGATCATCAGAGAGAAACATAAAACCGTCATGAGACCTGTAAGTTTATCGAGAGAAACAAACAATATGTTTTTGAAAAATAACCTCACAGTGTTTGTCCGTTGATCGATTTGTCCACCGACCATTTGTCCTTTGCCTTCTCATGGACAACACAGTGAAAGCAGCGAAATTTCCATTATTTTCCATCGGAATTACTATTGTTTCCTCGTTATTTTTTTAGTTTTCCGTCTGTCAATTGGAGATTATGATAACATATCCTGTCACTTTGATATGTTCTTGCCAACTTTTTTAACTCAACATTAACACCACAATGTTGGTACCTACAAACTTGGTAACCCCAGTATTCATGGACAAAAAAAATCTACAAGGCATCTCACAACTGTATCCGTCTTCCGTCCGTTCGCTTTTTTCATTAGCGGATGATAACATTTGTAAGTCTGAACTGAATTGACTGAAATTTGGTATGTTGGTTTACTGGCACAAAATACAGGTTAAGATTGAATTCAGTCCACCTGCCAATTTTCAATGGAGTTACTGCCCTTTTTGTTGCAATTTGCACTTAATTTTTGTTTCTGGATGATAACTTTAGTAAGTCTGAACTGAAAGGAATATAATTTGGTATGTGAATTTACTAGCCCAAAATACAGATCAAGTTCCGCCTGCCAATTTTCACCTGAGTTATGGCCCATTGTTGAAATTACCATGGCATATTTTGCCACACCTTAGTAATGTACTTCATGATTTTTTTTATCTTTTTAGACACTCTACGTTCTAGAGAGGCTGCAGGAAATAACGTCCCAGCCACCAGAGACTCCACACGAGCAGTCGTTCCAGACGAACTATGGGCAGTTGATCATAGATTCACTGGACAAATTGAGAAAGCCTGCCGATCCAGGGAAACCTTTATCTAGCTGGCAATCATTTAAACAGGTGAGAATCTAGTTCCCCTCGGGGCATTGAAAGCCTTGATTGGCCTTGGATCCAACAAATGAGAAGCTATTTCTCTTGTTCAAGTGTGAAATACAGTAATGCCCTAATTAATCGACCCCTTAACCACATCAGAATTATAGGTAACTTTTCAGGATTTAGTCGGAAATATGGCTTGTTGCCATTCATCGGAAAGCTCTCGGGCTAAATCCTGAAAAGTTACCCATAATTCTGCTGTGGTTAAGGGGTCGATTATTTAGTGCATTATTGTATTTACCCTTCTATATGCATTTACTCAGGTGAAATCAGGCCTTAATATATGGTATTAGACATTTGCAGCATGAGGTCCCCCAGAGAGTGAATTAGTGACACCAGCTAGCGTCAACAAATTCATGAGACCACATTCTGCATGGCCTTATCTGCTCGGGGGGGAACTAGACACAGGTTTAAGTTTACTTTTTGTCCCCCGAAAAATTTCAAAGGACTATTATAATCAGCATGTTCATCTGCGCATCCTTCCATCCATCCTAGTCCCCTGCGAACCGTTTCGATTCGAAACCGCCGTGATGATTCGGTCCGGTTCGAAACCTTAGACGGATTTGTTTATATCGAACCTTTTCGTTAGTCCCGCAAAATGGGCAAGTTTTGCGTACCAGGAATTGTTTATTGATTATATACAGTATATTAAGTGTGTTGTCACAGAGTTATAGATTGACGGTCGAGTGCTTTAATGTCTTGCTACAATTTAGCTGTCTATTAATAGTTACTGAGTGTCTCATTGCAATAATAATATGCCGTACGGATACTTAATGTATATACAAGAGAAAATTCCCACTGCACAGTGTTTATTTGGGACCCTACGTTTATTACTTTTCCGATAAAAAATTGTAAGTCACTTGCAAAAATAGAAAAGATCGGAACACAAAATGCATAGATTTGAAACCAAAGTTGCAGACGAATAAACATCTCCATCTCCAATATAAAATAATTCTTTATTATGTAATTATCTTATAGTGTGGATGGGCAATACTTAATAACCGTTGATTTTACTATAATAATGTCCACTAACTGTTCTGATTGTCGACTCTGTCATGAGTCTACGACAACACGGTCGTTAATTGTTTTGGATCGAGGTTCGGTTCGATTCGAAACCGAGACGATGATTCGGTTTCAAGGTTCGGTTCGACTTAAAATCTAAGGTTCGCAGGGCCCTAATCCATCCTTGAGCATTCTTCAAAAGAATTTCTTGATACTTGGCTCACCTTTGAGAACATGCAGGTCACCGTCTAGTTTGAGTAAAATTTTGCCAGAATTTTAATTGTTTGTTCTTTAAAAAAGCCAATGTCCCAAAAAGTCACCTTGATTTGATTTTTTTTACCCTGTGCCAATGCATTCTCTTATATATGCGAGTCGACCATAGGTCGCCTCGCATATATAACAATTTTTTTTAAATAAATGTTTCTTACAATTTTTAGGACATAAAATAAAAAAAACATCCATTACCCTGCAGGGAGCCCCACACATATATAGAAGCATATAGAAGAGTGTCGTCTGCTCATGTTTGTCTGGGGCTCTGTATGGGTGAAATTATAAAATTGTTAAAGAATACAAGAAAAAATTATTAAAATTGTAAAAAATTGTTAAAAAAATCCCGACTTACGACTTTGCCAACCTTTTATTCAGATATCTCCTCAATTCTAACGTCCATAATTTCCAAACGCCTGACCCGATTCTTAAAATTCCTGCACCAATCAATCAAGTAAAAGCTATATATTCCAGTTTTTATACACAAGTCTTATATAAACTGTTAGAAAACTTTGAAAACAGACACTGAACACAAAAATCATGGAGAGCAGTGGCAGATAGGCCCCTCTTTAGCACAGGAGAAAATATACCGTCTATTTCAATAATTATCAATAAAAAAAAAAACCTTTTAAAAATATGTGACCCGCCATATCAAATCCAGTCGTAAGTCGGGATTTTTTACCCTGTGCCAATGCATTCTCTTATATATGCGAGTCGACCATAGGTCGCCTCGCATATATAAGAGAATGCATTGGCCTAACAATTTTTATAATTTTTTTAAAATAAATGTTCCTTACAATTTTTAGGACATAAAATAAAAAACATCCATTACCCTGCAGGGAGTCCCACACATATATAGAAGCATATAGAAGAGTGTCGTCTGCTCATGTTTGTCTGGGGCTCTGTATGGGTGAAATTATAAAATTGTTAAAGAATACAAGAAAAAATTATTAAAATTGTAAAAAATTGTTAGGCCAATGCATTCTCTTAAATATGCGAGGCGACCTATGGTCGACTCGCATATATAAGAGAATGAATTGGCACAGGGTAAAAATAGTTATTGTACAAAACAATTTCATATATCGACAGATCTAATGTTAATCTCCCCAAATCAATCGCATATTTGAATCCAAGTCATCACTCTTTTCCCATATTTCAACAATAATTTCAAATTAATTTTTGCTTTGAAAATGAACCCAATGACCTATTGACGACCACACACTGAGTGTACTGATCATGGATTCGTTTAACCGGCATCACGCGTAATTTGTGTACTCCGAAGTCACTTATCGTAATTATTGTAAACTCCCTTGTTAGGTATGTATTGAATAGCGATGCATTTTTAGCTCAGCTTTACTTGGTAATGTTTGAGCTATTGCCATGGCTTTGTTGTCCGTCGTCCGTGCGTGCGTGATTCGTCAACAATTTCCTTTAGCACGGGCTACAGGTCGTACCTTGGGTCGGATCATTATGAAATTTGTCATGGCTGTTGACATTGACATGTAGATGGGAACGAGTCTTTGGGGGTCATTCGACCCAAAAACATGGCTGCCAGCGGCCATCTTGGATTTCAAAATTCAATCCATTAGCATGGGCTGCATGTCGTACTGTTCGTCTCATCATCATGAAATTTTTTATGGATGTTAATATTGACATGTAGATGGGAATGAGTCGTTTTGGGGTCATACGGCCAAAAAACATGGCTGCCAGCAGCCATCTTGGATTTTACTCTTTGCATGACTAAATCCTTTGGCACAGGCTACAGGTCGTACCTTTGGTCAGATCATTATGAGATTTGTCATGGCTGTTAACATTGACATGTAGATGGGAACGAGTCATTTTGGGGTCAATCGGCGAAACAACATGGCCACCAGCAGCCATCTTGGATTTTACTCTTTGCATGACAAAATCCTTTGACACAGGCTACCGGTCATATCTTTTGTTGGATCATCATGAAATTTGTGAGAGATGTTAACAATGACATGTAAATGGGAACGAGTCTTTTTGGGGTCATTCGGCAAAAAAACATGGCTGCCAGTGGCCATCTTGGATTTTACTCTTTGCATAACTTGGCCTTTCAACTTTCCACATTCCTAATCACTCCATTGACTGTAACACATGAAATTATTCCCTTTCCAAGTTGAGCTACAGTGTAATTGACACTTTCATTTTAGTAGTGCGCTCATTTTAAACTTACATATTTTTAAATTTATATTTTACTCGTTTCAATGACACGCTCCTGTGATACAATTTACTCAGGTGAAGCAGACAGTTATTTCCAGTGGTGGAGACCCACCCAAATGTGTTGTTAACCAGGGTGTCCACTATACCAGCATGGTATCTCCTCAACAGGCCTGTTCCCCTAGCCAAGTTTTCCCCTGTTGAACTGCCAGTGATTTAAATTTATAGGGTCCCATTCTGCCAGCCAAAATCTTCCCTGCTACCAAATCCCAGGACACATATGATGTGTATAATAGTATAGAGATGTTTAAAAGTTCTCTCTATCTTGTTGGGATATCAATAATGAATTTTAGAGGGCAACTTTATTTGATATCGTTTTAAGAATACAGAGACAGACGCTGAACACATTATTACTGAAAGTGCATACCAGAACCGACATGGTGGCGACATCACTAGAATACATCTTTTTGGAGTTGAGCTAGTCACATTACAGTTACATTACAAAAGATTGTCAGAAGTTTTAATTGTACTTGGCGATTGTCTCTATGTTTTATGTCACAAAATAAATTCCACTTTATATTTTTGCACAGGTTCTACCATAATTTAGGTTTAAATTCAGATCTCAGGGTGGGTTACCGGTGTCTTAAAATTAAGGCATTATTCACTGTCTTTGCAACTCTATTCTCCGGTTGTTACACATCCGTCAATAAGTTCTGATCATTTGAATGGGTACATAGAGCATCTGCGGATTATTTATTTATAGACTCCTTTGTATTTTTTTACAATCACAATAAATTTCTATTGCTTTTGAAGTTAGAGGGTTTGATAGCTTGAAAATTTGGTAGAAAATATATGCAGGTAAAACGATATGCCAATTACAATATCTTACACTTCTAGATTATAGACCTATATGGCGAAAGTACATGTAGATAAATCGGTGTTCCTACATTGAAATTATTTACTGGATTTCCCCCTTAGTCGCTACTTACCCCTAGCAGAAACCCTGTGTTTGCTCTCTTAACTGATAGGGTGCTAATTTGTTCACCCTTTTTGGACATTTCACATTTGTCAAACTTTTTTGTGAGATCTGTGAATTCCACAATCCATTGTTATAACAATGATCAAGTTGTAAGTGATCTTGGGTAAAGAACAAAATTAAATAAATCTGAGGCCGGACAAAATACCGTGGAGGGGACAGATGATAATCCAGGTACTTATTTTTATAGCCTAAACATTTCTTAGTTATTTTTTATAGCCTAATCATTTCTTAGTTATTTTTTATAGCCAAATCATTTCTTACGTATTTTTTATAGCCAAATCATTTCTTACGTATTTTTTCCAGTTCCATAATATGCTGCAACAAAGAGCACAGAAGCGATCAAGCTTTATACTACGAATGGATGAGATATCACCGAAGTTAGCTGAAATGAAGGAGACGATTATAGCCATGCCTGGAGTCTGTTCAGCTGGCAAGGTTTGTATGGATGAGATATTTCGGATCCGATAAATATAGCCATATTTGATAAATGAATGAAATTCTCAAGAAATAATAAAAGAATTATCAAATCACTTGAGTTTATTCTACAGAGATATTTAAAGATGCATAATCCGAAATAACGCTCCCAAATTATAATATCTTTGGCTTCGGGGGTAAAACATATTTGATTCGTGTCGAGGAACAAAATTTCATATGAAGATGGACAACTCTAAAATCAAGTGGTAATGCAGCCAAATTTCGTGATACTCAAATGATAATACGGCCATATTTCATTGAACAACTTGTTGATAAATAACACGTTTTGGGAAATGTTTTACCATAGTTTACAGCGGTTAGCATTATTTTGTTGTAATTAATCGATTCTGATAAAAAAAATTTAAAGATATGTTATTGTTGTTGTAATTTTTTTTTTTTTAATTGCATTCGATTGGGATTGCAACCCTTGAATTAGGAAAAATGTCCCACTGCAAATTTAATGCTGTGACATGTTAGATTTGACATATTGCCACGGTGTTTCCCACAGCATTGCTTATTATCGTGGTTAATTGTGATGACTGGGTATTGGTTGATAGTTATTCTTTAACACTAACAGATGGTGACAATAGAGTCTGTGAGTGGGATGGTGCAGATTCTACCAACCAAGACTAAACCCAAGAAACTCGTTTTTATTGGCTCTGACGGGAAGAGGTAAGATTATATTCTACCCCATGCTATTCTTTTATGGTGTGTTTTATTGGGTTAAAAGAGGGTGATGGGCGTTTCATTCTTACCAGCTTATCTCAGCTGATGTCAATTGATCTAGATTATCACATTTGTTTTAATCATTGAAGTTTGATCCACCGCTAAATGGTAGTCTTTATAAAATATACCACACAAAGATCCATCGCTAAGTGGTAGTCTTTATAAAACATTAGACAATGCAAAGATCCACCGCTAAGTGGTAGTCTTTATAAAACAAAACATTAGACCACCAAAGTCAGTTTCTCATTTCTCAGGTCAAATCATTTTGAAAAAAATTTGTGCTAATGCTGATAAAAAAAAAAAAAGAAGACATTTCTTCTAGTGTCGAAACAGAAATTGCGTAGAGGTGCAGTTTTTGTGTTACACTTTTAACAACCCAACACCTAAGTTCCATTTCTACCGATAACACTATGACAGAATATCTGGTCTTCTTGATCATGTGGAGAAGTGATAAAAATACATTGACATTCACTCCATTTCGTTTTGAAATTTGGCAGTGTAGAAAAAAATAGAGAATATTCAGCTGGAACATGCATATAACTACAGAGAATGGATTAAGGCCCCGAACTACATTCATATAACTACAGAGAATGGATTAAGGCCCCGAACTACATTCATATAACTACAGAGAATGGATTAAGGCCCCGAACTACATTCATATAACTACAGAGAATGGATTACGGCCCCGAACTACATTCATATAACTACAGAGAATGGATTAAGGCCCCGAACTATATTCATATAATTACAGAGAATGGATTACGGCCCCGAACTACATTCATATAACTACAGAGAATGGATTAAGGCCCCGAACTATATTCATATAATTACAGAGAATGGATTACGGCCCCGAACTACATTCATATAACTACAGAGAATGGATTAAGGCCCCGAACTATATTCATATAATTACAGAGAATGGATTACGGCCCCGAACTACATTCATATAACTACAGAGAATGGATTAAGGCCCCGAACTATATTCATATAATTACAGAGAATGGATTACGGCCCCGAACTACATTCATATAACTACAGAGAATGGATTACGGCCCCGAACATATAACTACAGAGAATGGATTAAGGCCCCGAACTATATTCATATAATTACAGAGAATGGATTACGGCCCCGAACTACATTCATATAACTACAGAGAATGGATTACGGCCCCGAACATATAACTACAGAGAATGGATTAAGGCCCCGAACTATATTCATATAATTACAGAGAATGGATTACGGCCCCGAACTACATTCATATAACTACAGAGAATGGATTACGGCCCCGAACATATAACTACAGAGAATGGATTAAGGCCCCGAACTATATTCATATAATTACAGAGAATGGATTACGGCCCCGAACTACATTCATATAACTACAGAGAATGGATTAAGGCCCCGAACTATATTCATATAATTACAGAGAATGGATTAAGGCCCCGAACTACATTCATATAACTACAGAGAATGGATTACGGCCCCGAACATATAACTACAGAGACTGGATTAAGGCCCCGAACTATATTCATATAATTACAGAGAATGGATTACGGCCCCGAACTACATTCATATAACTACAGAGAATGGATTACGGCCCCGAACATATAACTACAGAGACTGGATTAAGGCCCCGAACTATATTCATATAATTACAGAGAATGGATTACGGCCCCGAACTACATTCATATAACTACAGAGAATGGATTACGGCCCCGAACATATAACTACAGAGAATGGATTAAGGCCCCGAACTATATTCATATAATTACAGAGAATGGATTACGGCCCCGAACTACATTCATATAACTACAGAGAATGGATTACGGCCCCGAACATATAGCTACAGAGAATGGATTAAGGCCCCGAACTATATTCATATAACTACAGAGAATGGATTAAGGCCCCGAACTACATTCATATAACTACAGAGAATGGATTAAGGCCCCGAACATATAACTACAGAGAATGGATTAAGGCCCCGAACTATATTCATATAACTACAGAGAATGGATTAAGGCCCCGAACATATAACTACAGAGAATGGATTAAGGCCCCGAACATATAACTACAGAGAATGGATTAAGGCCCCGAACTATATTCATATAACTACAGAGAATGGATTAAGGCCCCGAACTATATTCATATAACTACAGAGAATGGATTAAGGCCCCGAACTACATTCATATAACTACAGAGAATGGATTAAGGCCCCGAACATATAACTACAGAGAATGGATTAAGGCCCCGAACTATATTCATATAACTACAGAGAATGGATTAAGGCCCCGAACATATAACTACAGAGAATGGATTAAGGCCCCGAACATATAACTACAGAGAATGGATTAAGGCCCCGAACATATAACTACAGAGAATGGATTAAGGCCCCGAACTATATTCATATAACTACAGAGAATGGATTAAGGCCCCGAACTATATTCATATAACTACAGAGAATGGATTAAGGCCCCGAACTACATTCATATAACTACAGAGAATGGATTAAGGCCCCGAACATATAACTACAGAGAATGGATTAAGGCCCCGAACTATATTCATATAACTACAGAGAATGGATTAAGGCCCCGAACATATAACTACAGAGAATGGATTAAGGCCCCGAACATATAACTACAGAGAATGGATTAAGGCCCCGAACATATAACTACAGAGAATGGATTAAGGCCCCGAACTATATTCATATAACTACAGAGAATGGATTAAGGCCCCGAACTATATTCATATAACTACAGAGAATGGATTAAGGCCCCGAACTACATTCATATAACTACAGAGAATGGATTAAGGCCCCGAACATATAACTACAGAGAATGGATTAAGGCCCCGAACTATATTCATATAACTACAGAGAATGGATTAAGGCCCCGAACATATAACTACAGAGAATGGATTAAGGCCCCGAACATATAACTACAGAGAATGGATTAAGGCCCCGAACATATAACTACAGAGAATGGATTAAGGCCCCGAACTATATTCATATAACTACAGAGAATGGATTAAGGCCCCGAACTATATTCATATAACTACAGAGAATGGATTAAGGCCCCGAACTACATTCATATAACTACAGAGAATGGATTAAGGCCCCGAACATATAACTACAGAGAATGGATTAAGGCCCCGAACTATATTCATATAACTACAGAGAATGGATTAAGGCCCCGAACATATAACTACAGAGAATGGATTAAGGCCCCGAACATATAACTACAGAGAATGGATTAAGGCCCCGAACTATATTCATATAATTACAGAGAATGGATTACGGCCCCGAACTACATTCATATAACTACAGAGAATGGATTAAGGCCCCGAACTATATTCATATAATTACAGAGAATGGATTACGGCCCCGAACTACATTCATATAACTACAGAGAATGGATTAAGGCCCCGAACTATATTCATATAATTACAGAGAATGGATTACGGCCCCGAACTACATTCATATAACTACAGAGAATGGATTACGGCCCCGAACATATAACTACAGAGAATGGATTAAGGCCCCGAACTATATTCATATAATTACAGAGAATGGATTACGGCCCCGAACTACATTCATATAACTACAGAGAATGGATTACGGCCCCGAACATATAACTACAGAGAATGGATTAAGGCCCCGAACTATATTCATATAATTACAGAGAATGGATTACGGCCCCGAACTACATTCATATAACTACAGAGAATGGATTACGGCCCCGAACATATAACTACAGAGAATGGATTAAGGCCCCGAACTATATTCATATAATTACAGAGAATGGATTACGGCCCCGAACTACATTCATATAACTACAGAGAATGGATTAAGGCCCCGAACTATATTCATATAATTACAGAGAATGGATTAAGGCCCCGAACTACATTCATATAACTACAGAGAATGGATTACGGCCCCGAACTACATTCATATAACTACAGAGAATGGATTACGGCCCCGAACATATAACTACAGAGACTGGATTAAGGCCCCGAACTATATTCATATAATTACAGAGAATGGATTACGGCCCCGAACTACATTCATATAACTACAGAGAATGGATTACGGCCCCGAACATATAACTACAGAGAATGGATTAAGGCCCCGAACTATATTCATATAATTACAGAGAATGGATTACGGCCCCGAACTACATTCATATAACTACAGAGAATGGATTACGGCCCCGAACATATAGCTACAGAGAATGGATTAAGGCCCCGAACTATATTCATATAACTACAGAGAATGGATTAAGGCCCCGAACTACATTCATATAACTACAGAGAATGGATTAAGGCCCCGAACATATAACTACAGAGAATGGATTAAGGCCCCGAACTATATTCATATAACTACAGAGAATGGATTAAGGCCCCGAACATATAACTACAGAGAATGGATTAAGGCCCCGAACATATAACTACAGAGAATGGATTAAGGCCCCGAACTATATTCATATAACTACAGAGAATGGATTAAGGCCCCGAACTATATTCATATAACTACAGAGAATGGATTAAGGCCCCGAACTACATTCATATAACTACAGAGAATGGATTAAGGCCCCGAACATATAACTACAGAGAATGGATTAAGGCCCCGAACTATATTCATATAACTACAGAGAATGGATTAAGGCCCCGAACATATAACTACAGAGAATGGATTAAGGCCCCGAACATATAACTACAGAGAATGGATTAAGGCCCCGAACTATATTCATATAACTACAGAGAATGGATTAAGGCCCCGAACTATATTCATATAACTACAGAGAATGGATTAAGGCCCCGAACTACATTCATATAACTACAGAGAATGGATTAAGGCCCCGAACATATAACTACAGAGAATGGATTAAGGCCCCGAACTATATTCATATAACTACAGAGAATGGATTAAGGCCCCGAACATATAACTACAGAGAATGGATTAAGGCCCCGAACATATAACTACAGAGAATGGATTAAGGCCCCGAACATATAACTACAGAGAATGGATTAAGGCCCCGAACTATATTCATATAACTACAGAGAATGGATTAAGGCCCCGAACTATATTCATATAACTACAGAGAATGGATTAAGGCCCCGAACTACATTCATATAACTACAGAGAATGGATTAAGGCCCCGAACATATAACTACAGAGAATGGATTAAGGCCCCGAACTATATTCATATAACTACAGAGAATGGATTAAGGCCCCGAACATATAACTACAGAGAATGGATTAAGGCCCCGAACATATAACTACAGAGAATGGATTAAGGCCCCGAACATATAACTACAGAGAATGGATTAAGGCCCCGAACTATATTCATATAACTACAGAGAATGGATTAAGGCCCCGAACTATATTCATATAACTACAGAGAATGGATTAAGGCCCCGAACTACATTCATATAACTACAGAGAATGGATTAAGGCCCCGAACATATAACTACAGAGAATGGATTAAGGCCCCGAACTATATTCATATAACTACAGAGAATGGATTAAGGCCCCGAACATATAACTACAGAGAATGGATTAAGGCCCCGAACATATAACTACAGAGAATGGATTAAGGCCCCGAACTATATTCATATAATTACAGAGAATGGATTACGGCCCCGAACTACATTCATATAACTACAGAGAATGGATTAAGGCCCCGAACTATATTCATATAATTACAGAGAATGGATTACGGCCCCGAACTACATTCATATAACTACAGAGAATGGATTAAGTTGTTACAGAGTGTTGATTATTGTCTTGTATTATATTCCTAAATTTAGGCATTTACAAATTTTGAAAAAATGAATTGGGAGTTGAAAACAGGATGTATTATGTTATTGGTCCGTACGTACGTCTGTCTGTTTGCTTTTGGTTTCCGGATGATAACTTTAGATAGTCTCAACTGAATGGAATGAAATTTTCTATAGGTTTATAGCACAAAACACAGATCAAGTTCATTTTTTGATTCCTCCTGCCAATTTTGACCCGAGTTATGGCCTTTTTGTTGGAATTTGCACTCAATTATCATTTCAGAATGATAACTTTAGATAGTCTGAATTGAATGGAATGAAATTTGGTATGGGAGTTTACTAACTAAAATACAGGTCATGCTCGAAATTTGGTTCCACCCGCTAATTTTTACCAGAGTTATGGCCATTTGTTGGAATTACCACGCGCTTATTTTGCCACGCCCTAGCGATGCTCTTGTTATACTTATTATTTACTTTATTGTTATCAATTGCAGGTACCCGTATCTGTTTAAAGGTCTGGAGGACCTCCACTTGGATGAGAGAATCATGCAGTTCATGAGTATAGTGAACAATATGTTTGCTAAATCTAACAGGTGAGTCAGTGGGGAGTAATGTGATCTGATGTTTTTCTTCAAGATAAACTCTATTAATATATTAACATATGTCATGTGTTTGAGGCTATATCCTGTTTGCCAGCTGTTTAATTTCTGATTGGGTCATGTGTTTTAAAAGAACTATAAGGCCAAATAAAAAAATATGTTTGGTTCTCAAGCACATTTTTTTTCAAAGTGATGAGGGAGGGCGGTATTTATTTTTAGTATTTATTACAACTTTAAACCATGCGGGAGGCAGGTTTTTATATTTATTTTTTTATTATACATTTTAACCATGCGGGAGGCAGGTTTTTTTTTTTTAAATTATTTCCCAAAAATGTTTGTTAAACTACAGGAAGGGCATCCTTCTTCATCCAACCATTCAACAAAACATACTGAGAGTTCGTCGCGTTTGTTTTTTTTCTTCTCAAAAGTTGGGAGGACAAGTTTTTGTGTATTCATCAACACAGAAAATGCATTCTTAGTGTTGGAGGCACTGTCATTGTCATTAGTACTGGAGGAACATGCACGTGGATCACTTGACTTTGAATGAAACTCGAACCTAAAAAAGCGACTAAACAGTTCGGTAACGGTTTGAACGTTCAGTTCACGTGAAATATTATCAAAGTCAGCTGTTTTAGATTTCCCAATATTCATTGTTGTGGCTACATTTCTTTCTGTCGATTCGACGAAAGGGTTAAATTCCATTGGTATATCGTGGGTATCAATGAGTTGGCGACACAAGTCACCAACTGTCGCAGTTGGCCCAACCGACGTGATCGTCCATGGTACACGTGTAAACGGTGTTTTATTTTCCGGCACGCGTTAGAACACACGCATTTACCAAAGTCGCCATTTTTATTGTTCTAAAAATAGAGATGGGAAATCACAGCACACTCTATTTGCAATTTGGAGTAGGGTGTACTCTATTGGCAGTTTTCGCAGGTAAACGGAATAGAATTTCCGGCGTTTGCGGAAATGGAAGCCGGACATTACACGGACATTACATTCCACAAACATTAGATTCGCAGAGTACAACATTCGATTGACGTTTTCTTACAACAACTTGAACAATATATGTCATTTCGAATGCGGGATACATGTTTATATATATTTATTTTGGAATGACAATAAAAAGCTTCAATGCGCACATATTTTTGGGACGCGGCGGTCACTGAGAACCGAACATATTTCTTTATTTGGCCCAAATCTGCTATCATATGACCTAAACACAGAAACGGATTTTAATATTCATATATAGAAATCAAGTCAATATTGAGCTAACTTGCTGCTACGTGAGATATAAACTTGGGACACAAAAAGAAATGAGTTTTTTTCAACCATGCCAATTGAAGACTATATCTGTAGCAAACAATTGATATGTATTTATGCATGTTCCCAAAATTTGTGCATCCACCAACAAGCGGAATTGAAACGGATGAAGTTTTTAACCAGTCAGATCGCATTATTTTATTGACAAATATTTAACTTGAATTATAATGTCATAGATTGCTCAAATATTGTTTGCATTGTTCTTCTAGATGTGAGCAGCAGATATATAGAGCGAGACATTACTCGGTCACACCGCTGGGACCGAGATCCGGCCTGATTGAATGGGTCGATGGCGCCACGCCATTGTTTGGTCTCTATAAGAGATGGCAACAAAGGGAGGCTATTGCCCAAACTTTGAAGGTACGTTATAGATTTATTACAGATATTAATTTTAAAGATTTTTTTTACTTTCACGTTTTCCTTGCTCGAGTTATCCTTCTTTATACCGTTTCATCGTATCTCGCTGGGCTGCATTTTTCATGACATCATTTACGTTGAACAGCGTTATGGCTAGAGCGAAAGGAGATTTTGACATTTTCTGCTGATCTTTGGAATAAATGTGAAATTTTTAAGAATGACTAGAACTGTCAGCAGAAGATATACGTTATTGTGGTGGATTGTCGATAATAGCGGGCTAGCATCACTAAATTCACCCACTGTGGACTTCATTCTGCTTAGGCCTCATCTTCTCTGGAAAGCTTCTTTATTAAAATATTTCTATAAAAACTTCTTCACATAGATTCTATTTCTTTTTAACTCAACTTTACAATGTAAAGTTTGAGCTATTGCCATGGGCTGGCATTAACAATTTCCTTTGGCACGCCCTACAGGCCGCATCCCTCATCCTATATTCACCAAACTTCATATGTAGCTTCAGGGTGACCTATAGATTGGAGCTATCAAATTTGTCCTTATGTCGATGAAAAACATGACCACCAGCCGCCATCTTGGATTTCAAATTTGAATCCATTGGCTCACCCTACAGCCCGTATTTATGGCCAGATCATTTTTTAATTTTGCAGGCACGATTGTGATCACCTGTAGATGGGAGCTATCGATTTTCTATGAAAAACATGGCAGCCAGCAGCCATCTTGGATTTTAGTCTTTGCATAACTAAATCGTTTGGCACACCCTACAGACCACATCCTCTTGGCTTTCAAATTTGAATACATCAACACATTCCCAGCCCTCATTTATTGGAGAATCGACAGGCATGTTTAGAATCACCTCTAGATGGGAGCTATCAAATTTGAAAAACATGGCTGCTGGCAATTTATTCTTTAACTGATGGCCCCTAACACACTAGTATAGTTCTGTATATTTCTGAGTTTTCAACTGTTTTATACTTTCAGCAACAGACAGCAGGCAGTGGAAACACAAATTCTAGTAACAACAACCCAGCACCCATACTGCGACCAAGTGAAATATTCTACAATAAACTAACACCTATACTCAAAGAAAAGGTAAGAGTAACAACAACCCAGCGCCCATACTGTGACCAAGTAAAATATTGTACAATAAAGTCATGCCTATACTCAAAGAAAAGTACTGCCACAAAGTGAAATATTCTACAGTAAAGTCACACCTATACTCAAAGAAAAGTACTGCAACCAAGTAAAATATTTTATAACCTTATATTCTTTTAGGAAAAATGTAGGGGTGGATGGCTAATCAAAGATTGATACTTACAATTATTTTTCTTCAGTTTTTGTTATTTATATAAAATTACTAAATTAATAGGGGTGGAGATCTGAACTATGGGCGGGCAGGTTGCTCGGAAAAAAACTCTATTATATTATATTGTGAACATTCATTTTGTCAATATGGTTAAAAATGCAACACATCAAAGACCTATGTACTTTTATTCTTTTAAAATGCAAGCATTCCATTGTTTGTTTTTTGTCCAGCAGATATTTCAACCATATGTTACCCAATCTCAATGAAATTTGGCATGGATGTTTACCATTATGAGGACATTCAATGGGGTGTTCAATCATTTTGTTCAGGTTTTCTGTTCTAGAGTTATTCGTCTTTGTTTAACTGAAAATGTTGATTTTTTACCTTCTGAGCAGATAGCTCAACCATAGGTTATCAGATCTCAATGAAATTTACTATGGATATTCACCACTAAGAGGACATTCAGAGGAGTGTTCAATCTTTTTGTTTGGGTTTTCAGTTCTAGAGTTATTCAACCTTTTTTATCTGGAAATGTTGATTTTTGTTTTTGCCCCGTCTTCCTGGGTATCTCAGCCTTGGGTTATAGGTATGCCCACACTAGGCAGTATGCCACAACAACTTGCTGCATTTGTGTGAGTTAGCATCCATTCAGCTTATCGTTTTTTACCTCTGACAGTAAATTGTAATTTTTGCTTTTGTTTGAGGTAACAGCTCTTTATCCATTCTTTTTACTTCTATAGGATATTGGAATAGATAACAGGAAAGACTGGCCAATAAGCATCCTCAGGAAGGTTCTAGAGGAACTGATGGAAGAGACCCCGGATTATCTACTCTCAAAGTAAGTTCACATGCTACAAAAATAATAAATACCTATACAGTAGGCCATTATAAATACCTATACAGTAGGCCATTGTTAGGATTGGCCTTGAATTCGGCGAGGGGGGGCGTTCAAGGCCTGGAAAGCCTTGAATTCACACATAGGATTGAATTCCGTGACACTATGGCTTCTTCAAACAAGAGTAATTTAATTTTGCAGTATTATTTCTGGGTTTACATTAACGCTCCCTGACTGATAGCTAAACAGGTAGTGTATCCGGTGATATGATTGTCTTTTAAGTGTTGCCGAGTTATGCTGTGTGCCCCACCAATCAGAAAAATTGCTACATAAATAGCTTTTTACAGACGTTTCCAATCACAGAATGTAGGAATCTTAGAACTTTATAAATGTTTATTCCGATCATAATTACTTCTGATGAATAATGATTAATCACATATAATAATTGGGAAATGTACATTTAAAGAAGGATGGCTACGCATCGACAAATACAAAGACTGGCTCCTTCCTGTTATAGCAGACAAAGTTGTAACTAAATGCTGACTGTGTCAAAGTTTGATCAGTGTCTCAAAAATTGGGAAGTTGGCGCTTGACTCACACATGGAATAAATTAGAAGCATGACACAGCAGAGTAAAATATGGCATTTCAAGCCACTGTAAAACCAAAAAACACAATAGACAGTCAGTCGTGTTGTGCCTTGTCACTAAATTTCAATGGAAATTCTGATAGTTTTTGTAAGTATTAAACATATAATATAACTATAGTGATAGTAACTTATAACACAATTTCTGTGCAACAATGTCAACATGCCACATTTTAATGTTCGATGAGACAAAGGCCTTGAAAAGTCTTGAATTTGGTTTATAAGTGGCCTTGAAAACCTGTCGAATTTGCCACAAAACGGCCTTTAATAGCAATGACCCATCCTTGAGAACAGGAACCCTGATTGCAAAGACATTTCTAAATATTAAATTTCTTGTATACAGGGAGCTGTGGTGCTCGAGTACAGGGCCAAATGAATGGTGGAATATGACTCAGACTTACTGTCGATCCACCGCCGTGATGTCCATGATTGGTTACATCATCGGGCTCGGAGACCGACATCTCGACAATGTGCTGGTCGACACGGTTACTGGAGAGGTTCGTATTTTAGACTCACACTAAAGACAGTTATTACCCGTTATCAGTTTTGTCAATGTCTAGCTTAGATACAAAATTTGTTATATTAACACAACAGCTCATCCTAACCTCTAAAACCTCTAATTTATGTATACATGTCATTTGGGAAGATAGCTATTAAAACGTATCTATGTGGAATATATCTCAACAATGTACTTGTCGACATGGTTACTGGATGCGAACAAATAAGCAGTGAAAAATATCGCTGGCTGATAAAAATTTGTGATGTCTACTAGTTTGCAATGAGTAATTATTTTAGACTTTGATTCTATCCTGCCCATGTTTTAAAGTGATGTGATACACTCCGTTACGATGATCAAATAGAAATTGAGAATTATCTTGCTCAAGGTAGTGATTTTTTAGGAATATTAATCCCAATTATTATATATTAATTAAATGCAATGACTCTTGGTGGGGAAATCATTTTGTTGGTATTTCGCCTATAGTTGCATCCAGAATCGAGATATAAATTTTTACAATTGAGCGTAATTCCAATGATATTTTCTATAGAGTAGAATGGTCGATTTCTTTGAAATTTTCAGCTAAATTAGACTGAGTACAAACTTATCAATTTCATGCACCTGAGGAAGTCCTTACTATGTGGTCCATCCTTTTGGTTTCCATCCTGCCCATATTTTAATTTGGCACGCTTTGATTATGTCAGCACCTGTGGCCCATCCTCTTGTCTGTTTGAAATCCTACCCTGGTTATTATGTCCTTGTTTATTTTATTTATAGGTCGTGCATATAGACTATAATGTCTGCTTTGAGAAAGGTAAAGGACTGAGAGTTCCTGAAAAGGTTCCATTCAGAATGACGCAGAATATACAAGCTGCTCTGGGTGTTACTGGTGTCGAGGTGAGTTGTGTGCTATATATGTTCATCTGCTTTATTAGTATTCATCCCTACCACGTACTGCTATGTATAGATGACTGCCTACTTACCGTTTTTATTCCTAATCACAAACATAGACCAGCCTATAGGTTATGTGAAACACTCTGTTAGGGTAATCAAATAGAAATGGAAAATAATTTTGCTCAAAGTAGTCATTTTTACAAATAGTATCCAAATTGACAACACACATCATCATTCTTATAAAAGAAAGTGACTCTCGATGGCAAAATCGTTTTCGTTAGTTTATCGCCGAGAGTTGCGTCCAGAATAAAGAAGTAAATATTTACAATTGCGCGTAGTTCAAACTATGTTTTCTATGGAATGGTATGGTCGATTTGCTTGCAATTTTCAGTGATGTTAGTAGAACGCTACATTCCTCCAGTTGGCATAGCACCTGGTAACTAACTCATCAGTTTCAAGCACCAGAACAAGTCCAGAATATGTCTTTAAGTTGGGAATGTCTGGCTGGACAAAATTGGAACTGGTTCATTGACCACATTGTGATGGTTACAGTGGCCCTGTGCCAATGCATTCTCTTATATATGCGAGTCGACCATAGTTCGCCTCGCATATATAAGAATGCATTGGCCTAAAAAAATAAAATAATTTTTTCTTACATTTTTTAACAATTTTTATAATATTTTTCTACATTCTTTGACAATTTTATCATTTTTAATATGTGTTAAGCCAATGCATTCTCTTATATATGCGAGGCGACCTATGGTCGACTCGCATATATAAGAGAATGCATTGGCACAGGGCCGTTCTGGTTATTAGGGAGAGTGGACTGTAATCAGGGATAAGTATATAAACAATGGCTCATGTTCAATTTATAGCCCAATATCACCGATGTATGATTCAATAAGTATAATGCAACACAAGAGTCCATTTGTAAAAAGTGAGTAAAAATATCATTATAATCAGCAAATATACTTCATATATTCTGCTGGGACATATGTACACTGTGGCAAAAATAGGGAGAAGTGGCACATTTTAGGAAGAAGATGTCTCCCAAGTCACCCTCTAGGCTGGTCTCTGCAAACACAGTTGTGTATGGATTCTGACTGCTTTATCACAAACACTACTGTATTACCAATTATTTTCATATACATTGTATTTTCAGTAACTAAAGGAACCAGATCAAATCTCTCACTAACAAGATAGGCCTAATTGTAATTTGGAAATGAATTTTAGTCTTTAAACCAATTAAGTAATAATTAAGTAATCCACCATGTCAATTTCCCCATAGAATGTACCATTATGTTTAGGAATTATCATTCATGCATGGATATGGTCGTAATAATCTGGGATTTATTAAGCATGAAGGAAAGTAGTAAAACATGAATCGCCGAGTCACTCGTAATCTTAATATGACTGGCAAATCAATGTTGTACACAAGGGGCATAATACATAGAGCTGTAGCTATGTATTCGGCCATTTTCCAGTCAAATATTAGCTCAACTGGACAGTCAAGTTTGAGCGATTACCATGGGTTGACGTCCATCATCGTTCGTGCATCCGTCAACCATTTAGCACACCCTACAGGTAACATCTCTCATCCAAACATCACCAAACTTCATATGGATCTTTTGGGTGACCTCTAGATGGGAGCCTCCTTTTTCGAAAAAGGGCCATAACTCAGTTAAAAATAATCGGATCAAACCCTATTCGGGCTCGATCTGTCTTTTGGCCCAAGAAAGTGATATACATAATTTGGTCCTGATCTGATAGGAAATGTTTGAGTTATCGCACCATGCATAAAGTGTCTATGGACAGATGTACCGACAGTCTGAACGACGAGTAGTCACTCCGAACGTCGACAGTATGTATATAAACATAAATAAAAAAAATGACACTGGGGTATAATTTCATGTGTTACAGTCAATAGTGCGATTAAGAGTATGAAATGTTTGGTGGTGATCGGATGAGTGATGTGGTCTGTAGGTGTGCCAAAGGATTTAATCATGCAAAGAGTAAAATCCAAGATGGCTGCCAGCTACCATTTATTTTAACAAATTTCAGTCAAAATAGGAGGCTCCCATGTAGAGGTCACCCCGAAGTTCCATGTGAAGTTTGTTGACGATCGCATGTCAGATGCGGGCTGCAGGGTATGCTGATGGATTCAAATTTGAAATCCAAGATGGCTACTGGTGGCCATGTTTTATTTTAAATTTCGGTCAAAATATATTCACTCTTAAAAAAATTTTTTTAATTCAGATTGAACTTCTTGCTCAATTAAATTTTATTTTTTTAAAGTTCACAAAAATTGGAAAACTAACACCATTCTAACTCGCCAAGGGTACCCCGAGTCACCACACCAAATTTGGTTTAAATCTGTCCAAAATCTTGTGTTTTGTATTGGTAAATTTGTTTGGAACAATATCAAACCCAATTCATCATTTCCATCCCATGCCTTTGGACTGCTTAGCTATTAATATGGCTATGTCATTTTCTGATGTCTCTTATGCCAATGTGCAGATAGATAAAGCTATGGTATCTAAATTTTAAAAAATGTTTCAACAATACACATGACATGCTATTAACAGTAGACTACGAAATCTTTGCTGCATTGCACCGTTGAGTATATCTCTCTACAGATGGTCTGAGGTCATTATAAATATTATAGGTTTAATAGAGATGCCACGGTTCAACTTAAACAAAACCAGTGATAAGATGACTGCTCTGCTATATAATTGATATTAATGGGTCAGCAGTGAGGTGGCTTATCTTGATGGCTGTGTTATTGGTAGAATTTGATACTTTATCATTGTAAACTTAAATTGGACTCTTTTAACCAAAGTATTCCATGTCCAGGTCACCTTTTCACATTTAATCCAAGGCTGTGCTGGTGCAGCATTACAGATCCTGTGCCAGTGCATTCTCTTGTACTCTCGTGTGCCAAATAATCGTACATGTACGATTATTAATTTTCAATGAAAATTCTGCCCTGTACGATCCTTATTCGCACCTGTACGATTATTAAAAATCAATGGATCTGTCCACGAAGAACTCGGCAAACTAATCAGTTTATCGTTTTTTTTTCTCATCAAATGTGTATATTCGCGGGACAGTCGGCCGGTTGTAAATATTTGGACATGTGTAAAAACGCTTGCATCATGTTCCGACAAAACAGCAGACGAGTCTACTTTTGTTTAGCCCACATATCTCTGGTGACTCGGTGATGATTGTTGAATGTACTATGACGGGAACCACGTGGTTCGCAACAGTCGCTAACCAGTTATCCCAATGACACAAGGAATGTTCTGCTTTTAGTGATGATATAAAGCATGGCATCACTGGTTCGGGGCTCCGTGCGGGTGCAGTTAATAATTTGTGTTTAACATTGGAATTACGAAATGATAGCCGTGTTTGAACGGCACAGAATTCAAATTAGTAACGCATGACTTTTTCTAATTCCAATAAAAAGACACAGCGTGTTAAAAGTTGCCTCCAAGACCCAATTACTGCTTTGGTGATTTTACAATTTAAAACACCTCTCTTCCCTGTGTCTTAATTCCCACATGGTCTGCAGACTGCAGACTGTCGCGCGCGCTGTATATGTACAGTCGCGAGCAGAAATAACAAACTGGGCAGTATGCATGGAGTCCCAAACTTCCCCAAAACTCACAACTCTGCAATGGTGATATTACACACAGCTAAACTAGGTATCAGTTGTGCAATAAAATGACTTGAAATTGACATCTGATGACAATTAAAAACCCAACAAATGGTGTTTCCATTAAAAAAAAATTAAATTATAATGTCAAATTGACGCTGAAATTAGTGTATGATAGTTCAATTCATTCTCTGTAGGATCATACTTGGACATTGAAACGACTATGACAAGAAATATCCAAATTCATATTAGTAATACGAAAAATTGATTTGAATGAAATGATAGAGATAATACCAGTAGTGCACTAGAAATCTCAGTACGAGTGTGACAATACTCAGGGGAAAACCCCGGCGTTATCACCCTGTACTATTATTCCGCCCTGTACTATTATTATACCCCCTTTAAAAAAAAAAAAGGGGGGTATACTGTTTTGCACCTGTCCGTCCGTCCGTCCGTGCGTGCGTGCGTCCGTGAGTCCGTACGTCCGTCCGATGTCTGTTCGTGTCATAACTTGAACAGTAGTGCTCGGATCTCAATGAAATTAGGTATGGATGTTCACTATTATGAGGACATAAATAGAGGGTTCCATCGTTTTGTTCGGATTTTCCATTCTAGAGTTATACATCTTTGTTCATCTGGAAATAGTGGCTTTTTGGTTCGTCTGGTGTCTGTTCATATTGTAACTTCGACAGTTGTACTGGGATCTCAATGGGATTTGGTATGGATGTTCACTACTATGAGGACATTAAAAAGAGGGTTCCATCGTTTTGTTCCGCTTTTCCATTCTAGAGTTATTCATCTTTGTTCATCTGGAAATGTTGGCTTTTTGGTCCATCTGGTGTCTGTTCATGTCGTAACTTCAACAGTTGTGCTGGGATCTCAATGGAATTTGGTATAGATGTTCACTGCTATGAGGACATTATATAGAGGGTTCCATTGTGCTGTTCTGCTTTTCCATTGGCTGTTTGATCCATCCGATGTCTGTTCAACTCATAACTTGAACAGTAATGCTCGGATCTCAATGAAATTTTTTATGGATGTTCACCACTATGAGGACATTTAATGGCACATTCAAATGTTTGTTTGGTTTTTTGTTCTATAGTTATTCATCTTTGTTTATATGAAAATGCTGATTTCTGGGTCCATATGTCTGAGTATAGCCATCATAAGTTATAGATATGCCCACACTAGGCGGTATGCCATGAGGGGGTATGCACCGGATGACAGTCCATCTCTTGTTAATTTTGTCCCCATTTTCCGCCCTGTACTATTATTCCGCCCTGTACTATTATTTGGCACACAAGAGTATAAGTGAGTCTCCATATTGGACCCATAAATTCCAATAATTTGAGTTATGTACATTTGTCTATAATAGTACATAACATTATATTCTATAATTCAACATCAAAACTCTAAATTATGATTCTGGTCATAGTAATTTACTATCGCCAAGGGATGGGTTAAACATCTGCTGATTGTGATTGGCCTCTCTTCAATAAACTTGACACAGATGTCAAACAGCATGAGAACCTGTGCACCTGCTATTTTATACCCCCGCAACGAAGTTAGGGGGGTATACTGGAATCAGCTTGTCCGTCCGTCCGTCCGTCCGTCCGTCGTGCCGTGGACACCAATTTGTCCGGAGATTTTCTCAGTCGTTTTTTTTTATCAATTTCCATGAAACTTGGCACAGACATCAACCACCAAAAAAAAAACATTGAAACAGGCAAGAGAATCTCAGCCAGTCAGGGTATCGGAAACAAAGAGGTTTCTTTTTATGGACTTAGCATGGATTATTGCATCTCAATCAAGCATGCTTATAGCGTGTCTGTCATTTGCAGAATGAGGTCCCCAGAGGGTGAATTTAATTATGCTATTCTGCATAGTGGGCTGGCATCAATAAATTCACCCTCTGTGGATGTCATTCTGCTTTGGCCTCATCTGCTCTGGAAAGTTTCTTTGTTATCAAATTTCTATAGAAACTTCTTCACATAGACTCTATTTATTTTTTTATTTAGTTTTTCTATATCCCCAAATTGACAGATGACACATTGCATAATCGAGGTTCCAAATTAGAGGTGCCACGATTTTTGATTTTGATAATCGATAATCGGTTGTCAATAATCGACTATAATCGATTAATCGTACCTAATAACTTCAGTGGAAGATTTCCGTAATATGGCCTATTGGCTGGGGGCTGGTTAAATGCACTGTCGCTGATTGTGGCATCGGCTGATGTAATTTTTACATTAATAAAGTGAATCATAAACCACTGTTAATGACCAATGAACACCATGTATTGAATACCACCACAGTTCTCGGCGATGTTATGATTATAATATTTGTGAGTTCATTTGAACGAACGTTGCGATTAATTTCAGTTACGAATAGCCAAACATACAGACAATATAAAAGTATGAAAGTTAGAAACTATAAGTTTCATCAAACATCCAGTGCGTGGTTAACAATCACAAACGTGGTCCCCCACCCGCAAATTACAGGACTTAGAACAAGTTAAGTATGATACACGATAACCTGTATTAGTAACATCTAAGGTGACAGTCGGCACATTTCAAAGCCATAGTGCCACCTGTCAAGTTTAAATTTATATACAACGACGTCGCCATAAGATCAAAGATGCAGTGCCACCGATTTGTAGAATATACAATGGGCCGAAGAGTAACCATGTCGCATCATAAAATGAACTGCCGAGTGTTTGCAACATACATGTAAGTTAGTAGTACTCATGTTGTCGGAATCTCTTTGATTAAATTGATATGCGATCAAAGGTTGTTAACCCTTCGGTTGTAGATTAAACTGTGTAAAAGAAACACCGTATTCAATAATACCCGGCATTTTCCGACGTCTGAAATCAATAACGCAGATTAATCGACTATGGAAATGGTAATCGATTATCGGCTTTATCAACGGTTCATCGATTATACGATTAATCGTGGCACCCCTATTCCAAATGGGTGTATATCACAATATTCACCATTTGGGAATTTCAATCTGAGTCTATGTTTCCCATATCAGATGAGGCCATGCAGAATGAGGTCCCCAGAGTGTGAATTTGGTGATGCTAGCCCACTATGTAGGATAGCGTCACTAAATTCACCCTCTGGGGACCGCATTGAGGTATGGGGTATATTGTATATATCCCATTTATGGGACCAACTTCTTTTATGCTCAACAAAATATTTGCAACAAATGAACAAATTTGAGCCATGGATTAGAGCAAAAAACACTCATGTGCTCTATGAACGGTGAAAACAACATGGTAATTATAATGAAAATGACTCGAGTCATAAATTCATTTTCATTATAATTACCATGTTGTTTGCATCATTCATAGAGCACATGATGTATTTTGCTCTAATCCAAGGCTCAAATTCATTTATTGAGTATAAAAAGAGTTGGTCCCATAAATGTCAGGATTTACAGTTACCCTTTAATGATTTGCAACATGAATATAGAATACGCTAACTTTTTATTATACCCCCTTTTAAAAAAAAGGGGGGTATACTGTTTTGCACCTGTCCGTCCGTGCGTGGTACCGTCGTCCGTGCGTCGTACCGTAGTCCGTCCGATGTCTGTTCATGTCATAACTTGAACAGTAATGCTCGGATCTCAATGAAATTAGGTATGAATGTTCACTATTATGAGGACATTAAATAGAGGGTTCCATCGTTTTGTTTGGATTTTCCATTCTAGAGTTATTCATCTTTGTTTATCTGGAAATAGTGGCTTTTTGGTCCGTCTGGTGTCTGTTCATGTCATAACTTCAACAGTTGTGCTGGGATCTCAACCAAATTTGGTGTGGATGTTCACAACTATGAGGACATTAAATAGAGGATTCCATCGTTTTGTTCGGATTTTCCATTCTAGAGTTATTCATCTTTGTTTATCTCGAAATGTTGGCGATTTGGTCTGTCTGGTGTCTGTTCATGTCGTAATTATACCCCCACTTTCGAAGAAAATGGGGGGTATACTGGATTGACTGCGTCCGTCCGTCCGTCACGCTTTCTCCGTCCGTTTGTCCGTCTGTCCGTCCGTCCGACCTCGAACAACTATGAACCGATTTCTATAATATTTTGTATGCAATCTCCTTAGGACGGTCTCTCCGCATGATGCTAATTGCGGTTCGGTCCGACGTTTTTTTCTTCAAGTTACGCCTCTTTTTCGACTTATTTTGACTTAGAAAATTCTGTCCGACTTAATAACTTTAACAAATATGAACCGATTTCAATAATTTTTGGTATACATGCTTCTCACAATACCCTCTCTACATGATGCGGCTAGGGATTGGCTCAGACTGTTTTTCGTAATATTACACCTCATTTTCGACTTATTTTGACTTAGAAAATTCTGTCTGACTTAATAACTTTAACAAATATGAACCGATTTGAATAATTTTTTCTGTACAAGCATCTTGTGATACCATATCGATATTATTAGTCCAAATTTTTCTTTAAAGTTAAAAATCTTTTTGGTTGAGTTTACTGATAATGCGGGTTGAATTTGCCACAGTGGGGGTATGCTAGCACTCGAGTGCACACCTCTTGTTTTAACAGTTGTGCTGGGATCTCAATGAAATTTGGTATGGATGTTCACTACTATGAGGACATTAAAAAGAGGGTTCCATCGTTTTGTTCCGCTTTTCCATTCTAGAGTTATTCATCTTTGTTCATCTGGAAATGTTGGCTTTTTGGTTCGTCTGGTGTCTGTTCATGACGTAACTTCAACAGTTGTGCTGGGATCTCAATGGAATTTGGTATGGATGTTCACTGCTATGAGGACATTCAATAGGTGCTTCCATTGTTCTGTTCCGCTTTTCCATTCTAGAGTTATTCATCTTTGTTTATCTGGAAATGTTGGCTGTTTGGTCCATCCGATGTCTATTCAGCTCATAACTTGAACAGTAATGCTCGGATCTCAATGAAATTTTGTATTGATGTTCACCACTATGAGGACATTTAATAGCACATTCAAATGTTTGTTTGGTTTTTTGTTCTATAGTTATTCATCTTTGTTTATATGAAAATGCTGATTTCTGGGTCCATATGTCTGAGTATAGCCATCATAAGTTATAGATGTGCCCACACTAGGCGGTATGCCACGAGGGGGTATGCACCGGACGACAGTCCATCTCTTGTTTTACTAAGTTATGCCCCTTCTTCAGTGCCTCAAACACAATGCTGAGAAAACATCCCGTTCTCAGATATCGAAAAGTTTTCTTTGTTTTTAATATTATGAAATTTTTTACAAAAAGTTCAAAAACAATTCTAGAAAATTACGTAAAAGTTTAGGATAGGAGGTTCAAGATAGGTCGGAAGGGAAACCCTAACCACATATATCATTTTCTTTAGCCTTAAAGCTGCAGAATCCGATTGAGCCCCCCCCCCCCCCCCCCCCCCCCCCCCCCCCCCCCCCCCTCAATTACTATTTATTTGGATTTGGGAGTAAAAAATATTTGATTCGATTCGAGGAACCCACCTATCAAAGCTCAGAGTTATTAGATATTGATTTTTGAAATCTATTATTTTCACCATCAAGACTTATTAGTGGCCCAGCAAAAAGACGATGAGCAAATGGTCTCGGATCAATTTGTGGATGAAAATGGATAACACTAAAATCAAGAGGCTTTGTGTTGATAATAAGGCCAAATTTGTTGATAAATAACACATTTCGGGTAATTTTATACTATTGTTGATAGTGGTTAGCATTATTTTTGGGCAATTAATCAATTCTGATAAGTGAAGCGGAATTTCTAAAAATGTTGTTGTTGGAATCTAATTATACGGGAACCTTTGAATCGGATTGAGTACCTTTAACAAACATCATCAAATGTGCCATGTGTACTCAAAATAATTACATAAGACAGCGTAGTGCTCAATTATATCTAGATACCAAACAAGTGAGCTAATTATGAGACTGCTTATAATGGATTCTTGCCGGTCTTTTCTGACCATTATGTCTGACTGTCAACAATAACTCTGATACGAGATTGCTTATAATGGATTCTTGCCGGTCTTTTCTGACCATTATGTCTGACTGGTCAACAATAACTCCAATCAAGGCATCATGTTTAAGTGGAGCTTTCTCACATACTTATTTCGTCAATCCAACAAGTGTAATTAGCCCTGCAGTAAAAATCTATATGATTGTCATCCAGGGACCAACCGAGAAGCCGACAACATACCTGGACAACTGTTGTAATGGGGGGAAGTCGGCATTTTGCATCAGATCTGTATTCAGTGATCTCAAATGAGACAAACTTGGTATCTGACTGAATTCTGATTTTTAGTCGAGTTTTTCAAAAACTTGACTTATGGTTTGACGAGGGACGGTTGGTGGGCGGGCGGGCGCACCTAATGAATGCCTTATAACTTTGACATTTGTGAACGGATTCAAAATAATGTTGGTATGTGAGTTGCTCCCAATGACTATTTACTGTCTGTAGAAAATGGGTCACGTCCGAACTTTTTAACAAGAGTTATCCATCTTTGATGACTTTTTTTTTAGTTTTTCACCGTTAGCGCGATAACTCACGCAAATATTAACCAATTTCAACAATATTCGGCATATGAGACTCTTGCAACAATATCTCGGACAAGTTCGAAAACCAGGTTTGTCTGAATTTTTTTTCCGGAGTTATGGGTCTTAGTTTGTCTATTTTTTAGCAATTTTATCACCGTTAGCGCGATAACTCGATGAAATATTAACCGATTTCAACAATATTTGGTATATGAGTCTCCTGCAACAATATCTCGGAGGAGTTCGAAAACCAGGTTTGTCCGAATTTTTTTCGCAGAGTTATGGGTCTTAGTTTGTCTATTTTTAGCAATGTTATCACCGTTAGCGCGATAACTCAATGAAATATTAACCAATTTCAACAATATTTGGTATATGAGACTCTTGGAACGATATCTCGGACGAGTTCGAAAACCTGGTTTGTCCGAATTTTTTTTCCGGAGTTATGGGTCTTAGTTTGTCTATTTTTTAGCAATTTTATCACCGTTAGCGCGATAACTCGATGAAATATTAACTGATTTCAACAATATTTGATATATGAGTCTCCTGCAACAATATCTCGGAGGAGTTCGAAAACCAGGTTTGTCCGAATTTTTTTCGCAGAGTTATGGGTCTTAGTTTGTCTATTTTTAACAATGTTATCACCGTTAACGCGATAACTCAATGAAATATTAACCGATTTAAACAATATTTGGTATATGAGTCTCTTGCGACAATATCTCGGACAAGTTCGAAAACCAGGTTTGTCTGAATTTTTTTTCCCGGAGTTATTGGTCTTAGTTTGTCTATTTTTTAGCAATTTTATCACCGTTAGCGCGATAACTCGATGAAATATTAACTGATTTCAACAATATTTGATATATGAGTCTCCTGCAACAATATCTCGGAGGAGTTCGAAAACCAGGTTTGTCCGAATTTTTTTCGCAGAGTTATGGGTCTTAGTTTGTCTATTTTTAACAATGTTATCACCGTTAACGCGATAACTCAATGAAATATTAACCGATTTAAACAATATTTGGTATATGAGTCTCCTGCAACAATATCTCGGAGGAGTTCGAAAACCAGGTTTGTCCGAATTTTTTTCGCAGAGTTATGGGTCTTAGTTTGTCTATTTTTAGCAATGTTATCACCGTTAGCGCGATAACTCAATGAAATATTAACCAATTTCAACAATATTTGGTATATGAGACTCTTGGAACGATATCTCGGACGAGTTCGAAAACCTGGTTTGTCCGAATTTTTTTTCCGGAGTTATGGGTCTTAGTTTGTCTATTTTAATAACTATTTTATCACCGTTAGTGCGATAACTCAATGAAATATTAATGGATTCAATTGATATTTGGTATATAGGTCTGTTGCAATAATATACCACCGTCCGACTTTTTTTCCCGGAGTTGTGCACCTTATTGGCAGAAGTTAGATGCGTACCCCTTGTTGTCAGAATACCCTGACCAGGTTGCGATCCCTGGTCCGCTAGCACGAGAGACCAGTACACTACCTCTCGGCTACTGACTTGCTATTAGATTATTAGGGAGAAATGGACTGTTAATAAGGGAGAAGACATTTCTCCCTATTAGATTATTAGGGAGAAATGGACTGTTATCAGGGAGAAGTCATTTCTCCCTATTAGATTATTAGGGAGAAATGGACTGTTAATAAGGGAGAAGTCATTAAGGCTGATGTTCAATTTGCATCCCAACATCTAGACTATGATATGAATAAGTATTATTCAATACAATAACCCATTTATAAAAAAAAAACCTTTATAATGAGTAAATACACGATTATAATCAGGAACTACATGTTATTTATCTTATACCGGTTTGATGTTATACTGTGTATTCAATTTTAGCTATATCTTACATATGTGTATTATACTCCAAGTAAGGACTATGCGCAACGTGACCTTTCACCTCACGACGTTGCTGTCTTGGCGACGTATCAACAAAAATCTCGCCTCGAAATTGGGTCACATCTAATTTAGCGTCTCGGATGGTTTAAACGAATAAATTAATGCATACAAGTAGAATAAAACAGTAATGTAGCTAAATATTCGATGAAACATGATTAAATGTCCCTAAATTTTAACTTTCACTGTTCTGTTCCCATTTTTTTTGCACAAAATTTGCAAAATTTACGATGTACACTTTTCTCATAATTTGCGTGGTTATTTTCAATCCAGCGAATTCTGAACTATAACAGTTTGAAATAATTTGCTTTTTGTTTAAGAACAGGGGACATTTGATTGAAAGAATTTCACAGTTCCGATTTCTGAACATGGATTAATATTAAATCAGGACTTATATCTTGTTTATTGCTGACAAAATCACTCAAGTGTTCCATAAATCCGCGACCTCATCACAATACTGTAACTGTATTCATGCTTAACGGGAATTGTTCTTCGAAATTACCAAATTATTCTTCGAAATTACCAAAATGTAGGTTGTTTTTGTCTCAAAACTTACTTAAATTTGGCTTAATTTGACCAAAAATGGCACAATTTAGGGAGAAGATATCTCCCAAGTCACCCTCTAGGCTGATCCCTGTCTCCCAAGTCACCCTCTTGGCTGGTCCCTGTCTCCCAAGTAACCCTCTAGGCTGGTCCCTGTCTCCCAAGTAACCCTCTAGGCTGGTCCCTGTCCTCGAGACTTGTCCCTGTAATGTCGCCATGCAGTCATATCTCTGTTTTTTTACCTATTTTCTCAATTAAAAGGGTACTGTACACTCATTTATGGGACATCTCTTTTTATACTCAGCAGAATATATTCGACAACTGAATGAATTTGAGCCATAGATGAGTGCAAAATACGCTTGTAATTTTAATGAAAATGAATTTACGACTGAAGTCGTTAATTCATTTTCATTATAATTGCCATGTTGTTTACATCATTAATAAAGCACATGAGTATATTATGCACCAATCCATGGCTCAAATTCGTTCATTTGTTGCATATATTCTGTTGAGTATAACAGTATATGGTCCCATAAATGACCAGATTTAGTGTACAGTACCCCCTTAAATGGATGGATTTAGTGTACAGTACGCCTTTAAATGGCCAGATTTAGTGTACAGTACCCCTATAAATGGCCGGATTTAGTGTACAGTACCCCTTTAAATTGTTGGATTTAGTGCACAGTACCCCTTTAAATGGCTGGATTTAGTGTACAGTACCCCTTTAAACGGCAGGATTGAGTGTACAGTACCCCCATAACTTCTTTGTAGATCAATGATCATGATTTGTGTCCTCTGTTTTATGCCATCAAGGAAAAGGGGATACTTATATTTTTGAAAAATTGGACGTATTATGTTCTTGGTCTCCATCCATCCGTTCACTTTTGGTTTCTGGATGATAACTTTAGACAGTCTCAACTGAATGGAATGAAATTTTGTATGTGGGTTGACTAGCACAAAATACAGGTCAAGTTCGAATTCAGGATCCGCCCACCAATTTTCACCAGAGTTACGACTCTTTTTGTTGTAATTTGCACTCATTTTTCGTTTCTGAATAACTTTAGTAAGTCTAATTAAATGGAATGAAATTTGGTCTGTGAGTTTACAATCCAAAAATACAAGTCAAGTTCAAATTTGGGTTCTGCCACCAATATTCACCAGAGTTATATATGGCCCTTTGTTGGAATTACCACATGCGTATTTTGCCATGCCCAAGCAATGCTCTTGTTTTTTTTTTATATTGATATATTTATTCAGCGATATACAGAGAATGGAATATACAGAACATATAAACAGATGTAGAAGTATATTGCCGGGGATCAAGCCCGAGTTTAGTGTGTCTGACATTTGCAGAATGAGGTCCCCAGAGGGGGAATTTAGTAATGCTGTCCCGCATAGCAGGCTAGCATCACCAAAATCATCCTCTGGGGACCTCATTCTGCTTAGGCCTCAACTGCTATGGGAGACCTAGAATCAGATTGAAGTTCCCCTGTTGAAGTTGGTGATGTTCACCCATTAGTCACCTCGATTATCCAATTTATCTTCTGCAAATTATGGGATATAGATGCACTAAATTAAGGCTTGCCAGGGATAACATGGTATCCAGGACTGTCTTCCTGTCATCGCCAGACCTGTTAACCTCACAAAATATTTTCCCGGAGATTGGTCACGACTTTCCGTGAGATTGTGGTCATCATCCGGGAGATTTAAAAAATTGTTATTCCTTCAGATTCCTTTTTCATAATTTTTACAACAAAAATAAAAAAAAATATGATCAGCTATCACACAGATGCATGTATTCTTAAGGAAAACATTTACTGTGTAGTTTTTACTTTTATTGTCTCATTAAAAGAGAAAATATCGTAGGCTACTGGGGAACGTATATTCAACTGTAAACTACTTTCGATTTAATTTAATTCTCGCGAGATTTCAAATGTCACATTAAAAAGTACAACTCAGGAACGGATTCCTAAAGTTTAAAAGCTAGAACATGTGCTTCTTTTGAATTTTATCAGACCAATAAACTTTAATGGTAGTTTCTTCAGGGCTTATCTCTAGTGGGTTGCTAATTGGGTTAATTGAGAACAGGTCACCTTTGTTCAGTCTGGTGATCCTGTTCAATAGAACTTAGAAGGCGTTTGTTGTGCCCCTGCTGTGAGAACAATGTTGATTTTACGACACCAGATTAATCATGGGTGTTAATTGCCGCAATGATGTCACAGTCGGATACCAGGGATGTGTTGATAGCCTGTCTACTGGTCAAATATATCAAATAAAGAGATTATTCTTTGTGACTTTCTACAGCAGCTGAATCCGGGAGATTGTCATGCCTATTCGGGAGTGCGGGAGATCGTGCTCAAATCCGGGAGTCTCCCGCACAATCCGGAAGGGTTAACAGGTCTGGTCATCGCCGTGTGCAGATCATAATGTAGATCATGTCATGAATCTACTAATTGCATGTTTAAACCAAAGCTATCCAGACAAAACTGTCACAGTGATTAGTCAACAAATATTGCTAAATGTGTAGTGAGTTTAAATATTTTAGTCTAAATATGATGTTCAGAATATGTTCAATGCTTTGACCTTTTCCAAGGGTTACTGTCAAGATTTTATAAAACTATGGTGTCTTATTGGACAAATTGGACCTATTATCTAAATGTTTACATAACAATGGTTTTGATATGCGAAATCTCATTATTGGAGAGTTATTAATAATGAAAATAAGAACGAAGTCAATCCGTTTATGTACGTGTTGATGATAGTTGTTTTACAGATGTTTAAGCTTTGAAATCTAGGCTAGCATCACCGAATTCACCCTCTGGGAACCTCATTCTGCAAATGACAGACACCCTATTTCAAGGCTTGCAGATGGCAATAAAAAATTAATAAAATCTATTTACAGCTGTTGATTGAACATTTCAATTGGACCCAATGGAAAGTGCCCAAAACAAGCCTTGAAATAGGGTGTCTGTCATTTGCAGAATGAGGTCCCCAGAGGGTGAATTTGGTGATGCTAGCCCGCTATGCGGGGTAGCATCACTAAATTCACCCTCTGGGGACCTCATTCTGCAAATGACAGATGCCCTATTTCAAGGCTTGCAGATGTTAATGTTATATCCATGAAACCACCGTCCTTGTTCTATGAAACAAAGTGCAATATTTCTGTATATGATTAAACATAGAAAATGTTAGAACCATCAGGAGTCCAATACACTAATTATTTTGTTCTTCTGTCATTGTGGTATCCTTGCATTTATTTTTCTTGGCCAGCTTTGAGTTTTAGTATGCTGCCTTCATGTTGATTAGAGTTTACATCATGTTGAGCTGCTCAGTGGTATGCCACCTTCATGTTGATTAGGGTTTACTTCAGGTTGAGCTGCTCACTGGTATGCCACCTTCATGTTGATTAGAGTTTACATCAGGTTGAGCTGCTCACAGGTATACCACCTTCATGTTGATTAGAGTTTACATCATGTTGAGCTGCTCAGTGGTATGCCACCTTCATGTTGATTAGGGTTTACTTCAGGTTGAGCTGCTCACTGGTATACCACCTTCATGTTGATTAGGGTTTACATCATGTTGAGCTGCTCAGTGGTATGCCACCTTCATGTTGATTAGAGTTTACATCATGTTGAGCTGCTCTCTGGTATGCCACCTTCATGTTGATTAGGGTTTACATCATGTTGAGCTGCTCAGTGGTATGCCACCTTCATGTTGATTAGAGTTTACATCATGTTGAGCTGCTCTCTGGTATGCCACCTTCATGTTGATTAGGGTTTACATCATGTTGAGCTGCTCAGTGGTATGCCACCTTCATGTTGATTAGAGTTTACATCAGGTTGAGCTGCTCACTGGTATGCCACCTTCATGTTGATTAGGGTTTACTTCAGGTTGAGCTGCTCAGTGGTATACCACCTTCATGTTGATTAGAGTTTACATCATGTTGAGTGCTCTCTGGTATGCCACCGTTATGTTGATTAGAGTTTACATCAGGTTGAGCTGCTCACAGGTATACCACCTTCATGTTGATTAGGGTTTACATCATGTTGAGCTGCTCAGTGGTATGCCACCTTCATGTTGATTAGGGTTTACTTCAGGTTGAGCTGCTCACTGGTATACCACCTTCATGTTGATTAGAGTTTACATCAGGTTGAGCTGCTCACAGGTATACCACCTTCATGTTGATTAGAGTTTACTTCAGGTTGAGCTGCTCAGTGGTATGCCACCTTCATGTTGATTAGAGTTTACTTCAGGTTGAGCTGCTCTCTGGTATACCACCTTCATGTTGATTAGGGTTTACTTCAGGTTGAGCTGCTCTCTGGTATACCACCTTCATGTTGATTAGGGTTTACATCATGTTGAGCTGCTCAGTGGTATGCCACCTTCATGTTGATTAGGGTTTACATCAGGTTGAGCTGCTCTCTGGTATACCACCTTCATGTTGATTAGGGTTTACATCATGTTGAGCTGCTCAGTGGTATGCCACCTTCATGTTGATTAGGGTTTACATCAGGTTGAGCTGCTCTCTGGTATACCACCTTCATGTTGATTAGGGTTTACTTCAGGTTGAGCTGCTCACAGGTATACCACCTTCATGTTGATTAGAGTTTACATCATGTTGAGCTGCTCAGTGGTATGCCACCTTCATGTTGATTAGGGTTTACTTCAGGTTGAGCTGCTCACTGGTATACCACCTTCATGTTGATTAGGGTTTACATCATGTTGAGCTGCTCACTGGTATACCACCTTCATGTTGATTAGGGTTTACTTCAGGTTGAGCTGCTCACAGGTATACCACCTTCATGTTGATTAGGGTTTACATCATGTTGAGCTGCTCAGTGGTATGCCACCTTCATGTTGATTAGGGTTTACTTCAGGTTGAGCTGCTCACTGGTATACCACCTTCATGTTGATTAGGGTTTACATCATGTTGAGCTGCTCACTGGTATACCACCTTCATGTTGATTAGGGTTTACTTCAGGTTGAGCTGCTCACTGGTATACCACCTTCATGTTGATTAGGGTTTACATCATGTTGAGCTGCTCACTGGTATACCACCTTCATGTTGATTAGGGTTTACATCATGTTGAGCTGCTCACTGGTATACCACCTTCATGTTGATTAGGGTTTACATCATGTTGAGCTGCTCACTGGTATGCCACCTTCATGTTGATTAGAGTTTACATCAGGTTGAGCTGCTCACTGGTATACCACCTTCATGTTGATTAGAGTTTACATCATGTTGAGCTGCTCACAGGTATACCACCTTCATGTTGATTAGAGTTTACATCATGTTGAGCTGCTCAGTGGTATACCACCTTCATGTTGATTAGGGTTTACTTCAGGTTGAGCTGCTCACTGGTATACCACCTTCATGTTGATTAGGGTTTACTTCAGGTTGAGCTGCTCACTGGTATACCACCTTCATGTTGATTAGGGTTTACATCAGGTTGAGCTGCTCACTGGTATACCACCTTCATGTTGATTAGAGTTTACATCAGGTTGAGCTGCTCACAGGTATACCACCTTCATGTTGATTAGAGTTTACATCATGTTGAGCTGCTCAGTGGTATGCCACCTTCATGTTGATTAGGGTTTACTTCAGGTTGAGCTGCTCACTGGTATACCACCTTCATGTTGATTAGGGTTTACATCATGTTGAGCTGCTCACTGGTATGCCACCTTCATGTTGATTAGGGTTTACATCAGGTTGAGCTGCTCTCTGGTATGCCACCTTCATGTTGATTAGGGTTTACTTCAGGTTGAGCTGCTCACAGGTATACCACCTTCATGTTGATTAGAGTTTACATCATGTTGAGCTGCTCAGTGGTATGCCACCTTCATGTTGATTAGGGTTTACTTCAGGTTGAGCTGCTCACAGGTATACCACCTTCATGTTGATTAGAGTTTACATCATGTTGAGCTGCTCACAGGTATACCACCTTCATGTTGATTAGGGTTTACATCATGTTGAGCTGCTCAGTGGTATACCACCTTCATGTTGATTAGGGTTTACATCATGTTGAGCTGCTCAGTGGTATACCACCTTCATGTTGATTAGGGTTTACTTCAGGTTGAGCTGCTCACAGGTATACCACCTTCATGTTGATTAGAGTTTACATCATGTTGAGCTGCTCACAGGTATACCACCTTCATGTTGATTAGAGTTTACATCATGTTGAGCTGCTCACTGGTATACCACCTTCATGTTGATTAGGGTTTACTTCAGGTTGAGCTGCTCACTGGTATACCACCTTCATGTTGATTAGAGTTTACATCATGTTGAGCTGCTCACAGGTATACCACCTTCATGTTGATTAGGGTTTACATCAGGTTGAGCTGCTCAGTGGTATGCCACCTTCATGTTGATTAGGGTTTACTTCAGGTTGAGCTGCTCACTGGTATACCACCTTCATGTTGATTAGAGTTTACATCAGGTTGAGCTGCTCACAGGTATACCACCTTCATGTTGATTAGAGTTTACATCATGTTGAGCTGCTCACTGGTATACCACCTTCATGTTGATTAGGGTTTACTTCAGGTTGAGCTGCTCACAGGTATACCACCTTCATGTTGATTAGAGTTTACATCATGTTGAGCTGCTCTCTGGTATGCCACCTTCATGTTGATTAGAGTTTACTTCAGGTTGAGCTGCTCACAGGTATACCACCTTCATGTTGATTAGGGTTTACTTCAGGTTGAGCTGCTCACTGGTATGCCACCTTCATGTTGATTAGGGTTTACATCAGGTTGAGCTGCTCACTGGTATGCCACCTTCATGTTGATTAGAGTTTACATCAGGTTGAGCTGCTCACAGGTATACCACCTTCATGTTGATTAGAGTTTACATCAGGTTGAGCTGCTCACTGGTATGCCACCTTCATGTTGATTAGAGTTTACATCAGGTTGAGCTGCTCACTGGTATACCACCTTCATGTTGATTAGGGTTTACTTCAGGTTGAGCTGCTCACTGGTATGCCACCTTCATGTTGATTAGAGTTTACATCAGGTTGAGCTGCTCACAGGTATACCACCTTCATGTTGATTAGAGTTTACATCATGTTGAGCTGCTCACAGGTATACCACCTTCATGTTGATTAGGGTTTACTTCAGGTTGAGCTGCTCAGTGGTATGCCACCTTCATGTTGATTAGGGTTTACATCAGGTTGAGCTGCTCACTGGTATGCCACCTTCATGTTGATTAGAGTTTACATCAGGTTGAGCTGCTCACAGGTATACCACCTTCATGTTGATTAGAGTTTACATCATGTTGAGCTGCTCTCTGGTATGCCACCTTCATGTTGATTAGAGTTTACTTCAGTCAGGTTGAAATTCTCACTGGTATGCCACCTTCATGTTGATTAGGGTTTACTTCAGGTTGAGCTGCTCACAGGTATACCACCTTCATGTTGATTAGGGTTTACATCAGGTTGAGCTGCTCACTGGTATACCACCTTCATGTTGATTAGGGTTTACATCATGTTGAGCTGCTCAGTGGTATGCCACCTTCATGTTGATTAGGGTTTACATCAGGTTGAGCTGCTCACTGGTATGCCACCTTCATGTTGATTAGGGTTTACATCAGGTTGAGCTGCTCACTGGTATGCCACCTTCATGTTGATTAGGGTTTACTTCAGGTTGAGCTGCTCACTGGTATGCCACCTTCAATCCTATTAGATCTTATTCCCAGCATCTTTTTGAAAACTTTTTTAAATTCTCTATTTTTCCAGCAGTAGATTGCTGGATTCATGCTGGAATTTAAGACTCCAATTATCACTGAAACTGTGAACAGGGTATAAATCGAATTCGATTTCCACCAATAACTGATCATTAATGTGAACATAAACGGACTCCAACATCCAAGAAATGTGCCGATGATAATCGCAAGCGTCTTCGCAGTTTTCCGTCCTTTAAGCCGATTTTTATATTCCTCACGATCCACTCGCACTGTTTCTAATGCTATTTTTAGTTCCTGTATTCTAGCTCTCTGAAATATTTTGTAATAAATGATCATCACGACGAAAGTTGTTGAGTAATACAGAATAAGCACAACAAGATTAAACTGCCACGGAACAACCTCAAAATAAAAGCACAGTGATCCGTCCATCCAGTGATTAGCATAAACTGGAACGCACCCGAAAATAGTAGCCAGTATCCATACAGTACATATAGCTATATTACATGACTGGGGTGTAATATAGATGGGATATTTCAGCGGCCATACAATGGCTATACATCTGTCTATAGCGACGATCAGAATGCTTCCAATCGACGAACAACATGTGACTGTAACGGATGAATACTTGAACACGCAGTGATACACTGAATCCTCGAATGTCGGGTACAATGCCATGAATAAGCTGTGGTAGGGTAACACTATTCCGACTAACAGGTCTGCTGTTGCTAGGCTCACAATAAATTTATTCGTAATGGTTTGAAGTTGTTCGTATTTTGCGATCGCACCCATAACCATGATGTTACCAAACAGTATAAGCACAGCTATCACGTTCATCAGTGCACAGTAGATATAGTTCATCATCATACTAATACCCTCGGTTGAGGTTGAATTGTTGTATTCCTGTGTTTGGTTGTTGAACATTTTTCACTATTTAATGGGAAAGCATATAATAATTAATAATTAGTTATACTTCTATTTGTCATCATGAGTTCGGGAAGGTCACCAGAATCCTCTGTAGTCAAAAATGAGTTGTTTCTTCAGATAACTTCCAACAAGTGTAATAGGTGTAACAAAACAATATTACTTTTCTTATTAAACCCCACGAAATGTCAGAAATAGACTCACTTCGTCCGAATGAATGTTTTCCTTATTGGAATCGTATTTTATCTCGTATGAAGGTAACCCTGATTGCCTCTTATTTTACCTCAATTCTAACAACTAAAATCCTGGTAGGTTTGTCCATGATAAAATTTATGAATGTGAATGCGTCTGTGCCTTCAAGAATTTGAATGTCGTTGTAAACCTCTTTAGTTCAAAATTAATGTTACATGTATTTCCGCAGTTAATCTTCCAACTAGTTTAATAAGTTTAACAGAAAATATTACTCTTGTCAAACAGCCACGGAAAAATGAATGTCTTCCTTATTGGAATGGTTGTTTATCTCATATGAAGGTAGATCTGATTGCCTTTTTATTTTACCTCTCACCCGACAGACACATCCGTGAGCAGACAATGACAGTCCATTTCCTGATGGTGTGGTCGTATTGAGTAATTATCTCTCGCCAGACTGACTTCCACACTCAACATCAATAACTATTAGAAAGCTGTCTCCACGACGTTCTATTTATTGCTGTCTCTCATGATGTTTTATCTATAAAGAGTCATCATTTACCCATCCCCTTCTCTTATATGAAGATATTTGTTTATATATAGACATATTTTTATTTACTTACGACAATAGAAATATTAAGTATTAGCTGAAACAGACTCCCTTTGGGTGGGTTTATTCAGCGCCATAGCGGCCCCTTTGTGAGCTTCTCGCACATTTTTATCTTTTAAACATTTGGATTTTAAACTTTTTCTAAGGAAGAAATTGACTCGGAACAAAATAATATCGTGGTCCTATGATTTATTATTCTTGTCTAATAATACATGTATATAAAGTATTACATGTGTAGATACTAATACATGTATAGATATTGACAGAAGGCCAAATACAAGTTATTTGAGTCTCAGACATTTTTTTTTCTGAATCAATGAGGGAGGGAGCACTTAATTAAATAAATAAAAAAAAAATTTGGACATCCTAAGCATGGATCATAATAGCTTCCCTTGTTTAGTAATAATCAGGAAAAGTAGAGAGAAATTTGTTTTGCATATACACTCTGATATAAAATGACATTGTACTACTAGTATACCTATATGACATGGGGATTACCAATAATGTTATAATGCCTCTGACTATTCACAATTGTCATTGTTGTCGAAAATTTACATCTTTTCACTGGTACATGTGATCCTAAATCCCCCCCCCCCCCCCCCCAGTGCATTTCAATTGTTCTGGAGTTACAATAAGTACACCAGACCATGGTGTTCAGATAATCATTTTCTTCAATGTAGTCATCTACTTAATGTTCTATGTCACTATATGTATACATGATGGTCAATCTATCAATCACAGAGATATGTTAAGAGTCCATGTATGTTGCAATTAACGCTCAATGTGTATGGACAAGTTAAAAAAGACGTACCAAAATAATTTTGAACTTTTTTTTTATCCCTGAGTGTGAATTTAGTGATGCTACCCCACATCGCGGGCTAGCATCACCAAATTCAACCTCTGGGGACCCCATTCTGCTTAGAGGTCTCCCATACCAGTTGAGTCCTAAGCAGAATGAGGTAACTAAATTCACCCTCTGTGGACCTCATTCTGCAAATTACACACTATTAGCAGTAGGGCTGCAACGATACACTTTGTCACAATACGATACATATCACGATACATGACCAACGATACGATACGTATCACGATATGCAAAAACCATGTTTTGCAAGGATTTTCGACCTAAATTGCTGAAAAAAATACAGTAAATAGGGGTTATTTTCGCATACGATGACCTAAAATTGTTATATTTGTGTATCGCGATACTCTTCACACGATACGATACCAGTATCGTGTGAATGCGTATCGTGATATATCGAAATCACGATGAATCGTTGCAGCTCTAATTAGCAGGCTTGCCCAGACTTTAGTGATAGTCATTTTAGTGTGATTACTTTTTATTTTCAGGGTACATTCAAAATAGCAAGCGAACATGTTATCAAGACTATGAGAAAAGGTCGCGAGACATTACTGACCCTTCTCGAGGCATTTGTCTATGATCCATTGGTTGATTGGACGACAGGTAACGAGGGAGGATATACAGGCGCCTTTTACGGAGGTGGTCTGGCGAATTCAGCAAATGCTCCAGACAGTAAACTGACGAAACGTGAGATGGAAAAGGAGATTACTCTGAGTATGTTCTCAATCAGAGTGGCGGAAATGAAGAAACAGTGGATGGATAACAAGTTAGTATATAGTAACATGAATTAAAGGTCCTCAATCTGATTCGATGGTCCCAATATAATCAGATTCTAATAACTACAACATTTTTAGAAATGCTGCTTCAGAACATTTTTAGAAATGCCGCTTCAGTTATCAGAATCGATTAATTGCCCAAAAATAATGCTAACCACTGTCAACTATAGTATAAAATTGCCCGAAAAGAGTTATTTATCAGCATGTTGTTCAACAAAATTTGGCCTTATTATCAACAGAAAGCCTCTGGATTTTAGAGTTATCCATCTTCATCCGCAATTTGGTCCGAGACCGTCGACTGTTTACTGGGCCACTATTAATTCTCGATGGTGAAAAATAATAGATTAAAAAAATTTATATCTAATAACTATGAGCTTTGATAGGTGGGTTCCTCGACTCGAATCAAATATTATTTACCCCCGAATCTAAAGAAATAGTAATTGAGGGGCGTTTAATCGGATTAAGCATCGTTAAAGTCCCTCGCAAGACTTGAAATAATGTGCCTGTCATTTGAAAAATGAGGTCACAGAGGGTTAATTTAGTGACGCTATCCCGCATGTCTAGCATCACCAAATTCACCCTCAGGGAACCTCATTAAGCTGAGGCCAATGCATTCTCTTATATATGCGAGGCGACCTGTGGTCGACTCGCATATATAAGAGAATGCATTGGCACAGGGTATATGGGTTGATACAAAAATCGGACCTGGCACTGAAAGGGTTAAGAGAATGCAGCGGCACAGGGTTTTTACAAAATTTCAGAAAGCTCTAGTCATGGAAGGGTGAATCATAGCAGCCTGAACAGGAAAATTCTTCAATTTAAAGATGCATAATCTGAATTAATGCTCGCAAATTACTATTTCCTTGGCTTCAGGGGTAAAAAATATTTGATTCGAGTTGGGGAACCAACACTTCAAAGCTCAGAGTGATCAGATATCGATTTTTTAAATCTATTGTTTTTCACCACCGATAATTTTTTAGAGGCCCAGTAAAAAGTCGATGAGAAGACGGTCTCTGACCAAATTGCAGACGAAGTTGGATAACTCTAAAATCAAGTTGATACCTCTAAAACCGGCAAAATTTCGTTGAACAAAATGTTGATAAATAACAGGTTTTGGGAAATTTTATACTATAGTTGTCTATGGTTAGCATTATTTTTGGGCAATTAATCGATTCTGATAACTGAAGCGGCATTTCAAAAAAATGTTGTTGTTGGAATCTGATGATTTGGGTACCATCGAATCGGATTGAGTAGCTGTAACATTCAAATTAAATGTTACGTATAGTAATTAGTGACCTAGCTGCCTCCTACTATCCGAGGAGTAAATTTGAACATGTCATAATTATACCCCCATCCAAAAGATGGGGGGGGGGGGGTGAGTATACTGAATTACATCCGTCCGTCCATATGTGGGGCGTGCGTCCGTCCATCCGTGGCTTACTGTCCGTCTGCTCATATATCTCAACCATGGGTTATTGGATTTTGATGAAATTTGTATTCAGGTTAGGCATTAGGAGGGCTTTCAAAAGAGGGTTCATTGACTTGTCACATTTTCCATTCTGCTCTCTGACCTGCCCATATTCCAGCACCCATGGTGCAACCTCTTGTTTTGGCATGTTTTTGAGTAGAACAAAATATTTCTAAAATTTAAATTATATTGAGCTGTTGATGAATCAAAAGAAAATCCCCTAAAAATCTTATATTGTTATCTATTACACTCATTGAGTTGTCACCAACCCTGTCTATTACACTCATTGAGTTATCACCCACCCTGTCTATTACACTCATTGAGTTATCACCCCCACACCCCATCTATTGTGCTCATTGACTTATCACCCACACCCCAGCCCCCTGTCTATTGACGTATTACCCCCTAATCATTTTCTTAATTGTAGTCATCTACTTCATGTTGTAAGCCTGCAAGTCACTTTTTAACACATTACATGTTAGAGCTCAATGCACACTAATATTCAACACGTATCTGCTATGGACATGTTCATGAAATCCACCAAAAAAAAAAAAAAAACATTTCAATTTTTTTTTTGTCATAACATCAGGCATTGCAATAAAAAGGCCTAATGCGGCCCTTTTTATTCAATGCGGCGGGGCCTGAGAACCAAAACTTTTTTTTTTGGCCTTACATTCATTGACTTATCACCCCCCCCCCCCCCAAATGACCAGTACTTGTTTGCTTGTACCTGTCATGACTACACCCCCCCCCCCCCCCAAATGACCAGTACTTGTTTGCTTGTACCTGTCATGGTGCTCATTTATACATTATACACCGACAAAAATACTGCAATATTTTGTGGAACCCTGACAACATTCTGCTATTCATGTTCAAGAATAACATCCAGTATGTTGGGTCACTACGAATCTATGACAGCAGGGAGGATTGTAACACAGTCGTTCTATCACAAGCTTCTGCATTCGACTTCACCAAGTCACTGATCTCTTCTCTCAGTTTGCTCATAGTTAGCTGATGTTCTTGAGTTTCCTCCTTCAATGAAACAACAGTTCCGCTGCAGTTGTCATTTTCGTTTGAACAGAATTTTCAAGTTCTCCAATTCTCACTGAAAGATGCTGATTTTCCCCGTGAACAGACTCCAATTCAACATTAGTAGCAGACAAGTCCGTTTTAAGAGCAGAAATCTCCTCATCTATGATAAGATTTAATCATGACAATGAACTCTCACATGGCTGATAAGTTTCTGTAATTATGAGGTGTGAGTACGAATCTATGATAACGTTCAATTATGACACTGAACTCTCACATGGCTGATAAGTTTCTGTAATTATGAGGCTTCTCATCACTGATTGCTGAAATAATATCCCCAACATAACACATATAGACTTCTTTTTGCACTGTTATTGACCTACAGTAATGCTCTAAATAATTGACTCCTTAACCACATAAGAATTATGGGTAACTTTTCAGGCTCATTGACCACATTGTGATGGTTACAGTTATGCCCTGTGCCAATGCATTCTCTTATATATGCGAGTCGACCATAGGTCGCCTCGCATATATATGAGAATGCATTGGCCTAAAAAAAATCTTTTTTTAACACTTTTTACCATTTTTTCTTACATTCTTTAACAATTTTATAATTTTTAATGTGTTAAGCCAATGCATTCTCTTATATATGCGAGGCGACCTATGGTCGACTCGCATATATAAGAGAATGCATTGGCACAGGGCCGTTCTGTTGGGTAAAGGGTTAAAACGTTCATTATACCCCTTTAAGTCATCTGAGGTCGAAGGCACCTATCCCATGACGTTCCACTGGCCATATGACCAATGTGTACCATTTTTCCTACATACATGTATATTCTAAGCTGATAAGAAAGATCTTTTTTGCTCATATATGCCCATTTAAGTTGTCTGAGGTGAAAAATGATGGGTGACAAACATGACATGCATAAAATATTGTCACCGCTGATAACGATATAAAGAAATCAATCAAATGTTGTGCAGAGTTTGTCAGGAATTTATGACTGACGCTGCAGAAACCACAATCGTCTTTAGAGACGGTAACGCATTATATCAGTAAACAGATCTCTTTGATAACCTTTTTAGTTTAGTTTCTCCGTATCCCCAAATTGGCAGACAACACATTGAATAATCAAGGTTCCCAATAGGTGTACATCACAATATTCACCATTTGGGAACTTCAATCTGAGTCTTTGTCTCCCATAGCAGATGAGGCCATGCAGAATGAGGTCCACAGAGGGTGAATTTGGTGATGCTAGCCATCCATGTGGGATAGCATCACTAAATTCACCCTCTGGGGACCTCATTCTGCAAATGGCAGGCACACTAAACTCAGGCTTGAATGTTTTACTGTTATTGTTGACTATGTTTCAGGGATGACCTCATCAATGCTATACCCGTGTTGGACGAGTGTGAAGAGGCATGGCTACAGGTAGCCAACGAGAATGCAGCTTGCATGACGAACATGGAGAACTTGAATGAGATTAAATTATTACTGGGAGAAGCTCTGGCAGACCCTAGCCACTCCCTATACAGTCTGTTGAGCAGGTAAGAAGCCCCCAAGTATTATCGTTAAACTGTTGAACCACTCCAATTTAAAGGCCCTCAAAATGTAACTAGGATTGCAAGGAAATATCCAGAGTTGTTTCGATATCTTTTACAGGTATGGGCGCCCAAACATGAGAAGTCCAAATGTTCTCAAATCCCTAATGGACAGTTCCGAGTCAACATGTTTCCACTTTTTCAAGGCAATTCAACAATATGCTGTGTATATTACAAATCTGCAGTTGAATAGAGTCTTTAGTTGCATATTCCCTTTTGAAATCAGAAATATTATGTCATATTTATAACATATGTATTAGTTCATTATAGAAGTCTTATTAAATTATATGGGGATACATCTATCCTCTTCTGGAAAACATGTGCCCCCATATTATCTCTACATTTTTTTACCCTGTGCCAATGCATTCTCTTATATATGCGAGTCGACCATAGGTCGCCTCGCATATATAAGAGAATGCATTGGCTTAACACATATTCAAATATTCATATTCATATTCATATATAGAAGCATATAGAAGAGTGTCGTCTGCTCATGTTTGTCTGGGGCTCTGTATGGGTGAAATTATAAAATTGTTAAAGAATACAAGAAAAAATTATTAAAATTGTAAAAAATTGTTAGGCCAATGCATTCTCTTATATATGCGAGGCGACCTATGGTCGACTCGCATATATAAGAGAATGCATTGGCACAGGGTAAAAAAAATTATAATTATATGGGGATACATCGATCCTCTTCTGGAAAACATGTGTCACCATATTATCTATACATTTTTCGCTGGATTGTTTTGGCATTGGTTGTTCAGTGACAAGTTTCTAATAAATCAGCCCCAGAAATTAAAGAAAATATGCCTAGGCAATTTGCCTGTGTGAAAGAAATCGGCCTATGAAAAAATAGATTTTGCTTAGGCAATTTTGCAACAATATTGCCATCTCAAATCAATAACCTTACCCCAGAAATGCTATTTGATTATGATTAGTTATCAAAGAACTTATAGACGATACTGTATGCTTAAATCTAATTCACTCAAATTAATGTCATCTGAATGCTTAGTTATTTTTGGAGAACATTGTTTCCAGGCCGCTACTCAACATACATGTACAATTCCCCACATCATCTCCAAAACAAGTGTGCTTATAGTTAATGCCCCAGTGCCATGGATGATATTTAATGGTGACATTTAATGGTGTGTTCAATCATTTTTTTACCCTGTGCCAATGCATTCTCTTATATATGCGAGTCGACCATAGGTCGCCTCGCATATATAAGAGAATGCATTGGCCTAACAATTTTTTACAATTATAATAATTTTGTCTTGTATTCTTTAACAATTTTATAATTTCACCGATACAGAGCCCCAGACAAACATGAGCAGACGACACTCTTCTATATGCTTCTATATATGTGTGGGGCTCCCTACAGGGTAATGGATGTTTTTTATTTTATGTCCTAAAAATTGTAAGAAACATTTATTTAAAAAAAATGATAAAAAATTGTTAGGCCAATGCATTCTCTTATATATACGAGGCGACCTATGGTTGACCCGCATATATAAGAGAATGCATTGGCACAGGGTAAACAAAATTAAAATTATATGTAGGAGAACATATGTAAAGAAGAATGAAAGGAAGTCAGTTTATCTAAAGAGGTTCTATTTCTGATAGACATTAAATTTTAGTAACCCAATGAACTTATTATACCCCCACTCTCGAAGAAAATGGGGGGTATCCTGGATTCTTCATCCTTCCGTCCATCCTGACATCTATCCCTCCGTTTTTTCCATCCGTCCGTCTCTCCAGATATCTCAAACACCAGCTGTTGGATCTAAATTAAATTTGGTGTGGATGTTCACTACTATGAGGGCATTCAACGGAGTGTTCAATCATTTTTTTTTGGATGTTCCATTTTATAATTGTTCATCTTTGTTTATCTCGAAATGTTGTTTTTTTGTCCGTCCGAGATATCTCCACCAACAGTTGACGAATCTCAATGAAATTTTATATGGATGTTCACAATTATGAGGGCATTTAATGGTATGTTCAATCGTTTTTTTCCAGATAATCCTGTTCTAGAATTATTCATCTTTATAGATTTGGAAGTGTTTGTTTTTTGTCTTGATCTCCACCACAGGTTGACGTTTTTTGTCTGTATCTCCACCACAGGTTGACGGATATCAATTAAATTTGGTATGGTTGTTAACTATTATGATGGCAATCAAATTGAGTGTTCAATAGTATTGTTCATGTTTTCCATTCTACAGTTATTTATCTTTGTTTCTGTGATAATATTGGGGTTTTTTCCTGTCCATGCAGATATGTCACCCATACTTTGTCGGTTCAAATTTGCAACCGTGGGGGTATGCCAGCACCGCCTGTTCAATCTCTTGTTTTACTTGCCCAGGCAAACTGTGTTGCCTCTGCTTTTAACCCTTTACCCAACAAACCGGCCAAAACCGGCCAAATAAAGCTTCAACAGCCTAAAATATCTTCGGTCTGTCTCAATAGAACCATACAAATATGGATATCATTGGAACCGGCTCCTTGACCACATTGTGATAGTTACAGTTATGCCCTGTGCCAATGCATTCTCTTATATATGCGAGTCGACCATAGGTCGCCTCGCATATATAAGAGAATGCATTGGCCTAAAAAAATGTGTTAAGCCAATGCATTCTCTTATATATGCGAGGCGACCTATGGTCGACTCGCATATATAAGAGAATGCATTGGCACAGGGCCCTTCTGTTGGGTAAAGGGTTAACTAGGCATTGCATATTACCTAAGCTAATTCCCAGGGCTGTAAATTTTACTCTTCTTTTTTCAATTGAGAATTCACTTCCCAACTCTTTCAGTGCCAGGGGGCCCATTTATTGTGGTAAAAACTGTATGACAACACACTCACACAAATTATATTATGAAATATTAATAGTTTCTATTCATGAATCAATCTTTATATAGAGTAAGAATTTATGTATTATTTTTACTGACTTTTTAAAATGAAAATTACACAAAAAGAAACAAGAGAATGTTGTCATTCACTTTCTGTTTTCGATTTCCAACACCAAATGATTTCTCTACGATCTGTGAGCATCAAGTCATGATTATAAGTTGATTTTTAATAAATATTTGCTAGTAATGTTATCTGATTGAGGGATTTCCATGCCTTATCTAGCTCAGGAGGTGGAAAGTTTAGATGAACATACACAGAAAACTTCTTTATTGTTAAGCAAGTGCACCACCTGAAGGAATCTATGCTATCAGAAGACCACACAAAGTCTATTATATAGCAATAAAAATGTCAAAAAGATTACTTTAATCATATCTTTAGAAGGGAAATATGGTGATGCTAGCCCACTGTGGGGGATAGCGTCACTAAATTAACCTCTTGGGACCTCCTTCTGCAAATGACCAGCACCATATTTTGAGGTTTATTGCATCTTACCAGGTAGAACCCCTGTTGATAATTAGTTTGGTATTGAGGAGTTTTGTTTCAAGTTGATTTGCACTTTTTGTTAGGTATCAAGAATATTCCATTGTAAGAAGGACTCGGGAGGGTGTGTTAAGAACTCTGGAGGAGAAAACAACAGAGTACGGACACTGGCAGAAACTTCACAGGGTGAGTCAATGTAAACATATCGTAAACTAGAGAGTACAGACACTCGCAGAAACTATATAAGGTGAATCAATGTAAACATATCAACCGTACAAACTGAAGGTCAATGTAAACATATCGTAAACAACCGAGTATGGACACATTTTTTAAAGGATTGCACTGGTGTAGATTTTCTCAGCCATTATCGATGCCCGCTAATCCATTGAGCATGTTGCCAAAAAAATTTTGTAATCGGCCGCCCATAACTGAAGTTATGCCGGTTCATGCGATTGAATATTCCATTATGGATTATGCAGTCTGAACCGTTAATCTTCTTCATGTGACATCATATGAGGGACTACTATAAAAGTTGAAAGCTTTCGGAATTGGATTTTATCTACTGATTGTTTATACAGATACAGCGTGACCCTCGGAGCTAAATTTTTTTACATAAGTGTAATTTGACTTGGTGAATCTTACTAGATAGGTCCCGTTGACATAAGATCTCTTAAAATAATTAATAATAATTAATTATGGTTTAAAAATTGTATAATCTGGTCAGTGAAAATTGAAACACGGGAAAACTTTACCCTTAGAGTTAACCCTTTGGAGAGTATCCGTAACGTCATATACATGACGTCATGAGTAAATTTAACGTCATAGCAATAATTATTAACAAGTTCGGGTCAAAAGTGTCCAATAATTTGTTTTAATTTATGTGCATTTTTTGTTAACGTGTGTTATAATAATCGTTTGCACTTATACATTTGGGACATTATATTAATAAAAATAATTCCTATACAAATCATCTATAAATCAGATGATTTATTGAAGTTACGTCTACATAAAATAACACTTCCTTAAATGACATATAGGTCGTTCTACTCCTCAACCGTCGTTTTACTCGCCAAAGGGTTAAGTAAAATCACAAAGCATTTTTTGTATTTTCTCTTTATAACGAAATTTTCATTTGAATTAACCATTTTTTAGACTAAATAGGTCATTTGCTGAACTTATACCTGAACATTTCCCACCAATGAATATGAATTAATCTGCTCTTGTCTGTTGTCTGCTCATATTTCCTTAACATCCCTCCAGATCAATAATAGACCAATCCAATGTATACTTTTATGACTGAGTGGGAGAGTCCATTTAGTATTAAGGTGTAATTGTTTTTGCAGCACATACTGAAGAGCCTTCAAGGCCAGGTTTTCCAGAAGATGTGCACGGACGTTGCCATGACACTGGAGATGGAGCCGCCTGGATTCGGAGCCGCTAAAGACTTCCTACAGGGGGCAGGTCAAAGTCAAATCATATCACAGGTATACGCTGGAATATAGAGTAGTTATTTCATCAAGCCTGCAAATAGCTTGTCTGTCATTTGCAGAATGAGGTCCCCAGAGGGTGAATTTAGTGACGCTATCCTGCACAGCTGGCTAGCATCATTAAATTCACCCTCTGGGGACCTCATTCTGCTTAGGCCCTCTACTTCTATGGCAGACCTAGGATCAGATTGAAGTTCCCCAGTTGAAGTTGGTGATGTTCACCCATTGGGCACCTCGAGTATGCATTTTATCTTCTGCAAATTAGGGGGATATAGAAACTTCCCAGAAGGGAAAACGTAACTAAAAAAATGTTTAATTTGGTGCTATAGATACTTCCCAGAAAATGAGGCCTGAGCAGAATGAGGTCTCCATAGGGTGAATTTGGTGATGCTAGCCCGCTGTGCGGGATAGCTTTACTAAATTCACCCTCTGGGGACCTCATTCGGCAAATGACAGACACTATTTGCAGGCTTGTATTTCATAACCCTCCTATACCCAAAATATGGTGCCTATAGTGTGTCTGACATTTGCAGAATGAGGTCCCCTAGAGGGTGAATTTAGTCATGCTACCCTACACAGAAGGCTAGCATCACCAAACTCATCTTCTAGGATCTCATTCTGCATAGCCTCATCTGCTATGGGAGACATAGACTCAAATTTAAGTTCCCAGATGGTGAATATTGTGATCTGGTTTATGCATTTAGGTATGCCAGTAGACTAGAATTGTGGAAAGGATCTCCACATAATGCATGTTTTGTCTGCACTTTTTTTTCCAGAGTTGTCTTCCTTTGCTGGACTTATTGAAAAAACACATCAATGTGTCCATAACAAACATTATGCTGTGGACGTCTTTATTGTTTGATTTTGTTGTCCTTGGCATGGTGATAGCACATGTTAGAGGAAGGGTTATCCACATACTACAGGTTTTGTCCATTTTTTTTTACCAGAGTTACGCCCAGTGTTCGCGCTGGACCGAAAAAAACTTTAGCCAAAAGTTTAGCCAAATGAAAATTTTATTAGCCAAATGAAAAAATCTTTAGCCAAATGTTTTTTGGCCAAATTAAAAAAAACTATGGCCAAATTAAATCATCGTTTTCTGGTCGGTTCACAATTAATGACTAAAACGTCAAATCTAACAGACACATGTAAAATACACATTATTTTAACTAATTTTGATGAACTAGAAATATTAATCTCTGTGAAAGAGTGATTTGGGGGGGGGGGGGTGACCCGGGATTGTCCTTCTTAATGTCATTATGTTTTTGTTTTATATCAATATCTTTTAATTGATTAAATCATGAAATATTAATTATCCTTGCGAAAATATCTAAGTGACATCTGGAAACTAATAAGTTAATATTGTTACGCCATTATCAAATTACAATCTGTCATAAAAGCATGCATATTATTTTGAATGTATCGGTTTTGACAAATAGCCACAAAATATCTGTCGTGATTCACATTTGGCTGATTAAGCTATTGTCTTACACTTGGTGCTCATAAACCTTGACCGTCATAAATACAATGTCATCATAAACATGCATTGTGCAGGAGCCCCGTGAGTGACCAGACAGACAATGGGGGATTAGCGGATTAAATTTAAAATAAAGACTTTTGCTGTTTCGTGCAGAGTTAGTGGTTTCCCTTTGTACTGTCCGTGATCGGGTTTCCCTTTGTACAGTCGGCGATATATTCCCACTTACGATGTTTTTGGACTAGATCGTTCACATCACAGAATTGAAAACCCACTTGCCAAAAATTCATGCTTTTATTCTCCATTTGGGGTCCAAAAAAAGTTTAGCCAAAAGTTTAGCCAAATGAAATTTTTATTAGCCAAATTCGAAAAATATTAGCCATTGGCTAATTTGGCTACCGACAGCGCGAACACTGGTTACGCCCCTTGTTTGACTTGGAAATTTGTGAATTGAGGATTCGGGGTATATAGTGGAGATCTATAATTTTCTGTGCGTCCATCATAGTGCAGGTATATGACCCGGGGTTTGTTTTGTCCGCAAATTTTTCCCCCAGAGTTTTGGCCCTTTGCCAGTGTTATGACCTAGGGTTAAACTAAGAAAAATGCCCCACTATTACTTCATTTTCTCTCTAAATATAGCCAATACAGTCGGGGGCATTGGCCCACACTTGGCATTGCTCTTATTTAATTGTTACAATGCCCTTATTTAATTGTTATGCTGTTCTCCTTTTATGATGACTTTTGTTTTTTACTGACATTTTTATTTTGTATATTTCTGCAGTGTGAGCAGTTGGAGTCGGAATACATGGGATTGGTTAAACACCGGAGATCTGTGCTGCATACAGCCCTGGATATTCTACACACATACGCCTCCATTGTCACCCAGGTAAATCAAATTAGATTTCACCCAAATTTCTTTAAATTAAAAGCAGAATGCAATTAAATCACCCTCTGGTAAATGCAACATCTATATATATATATAAAAAGAGTAGGATCTATCTATCCGTCTATCCGTCTGTCTGTTTGCGCTATTTTTCTCCCAGACCCCTGGACCAATCTCAACCAAATTTGTTGTGCCGGCAGATGTTATAGCGGCATTAGTTTTTTCCAAATTTGATTTTAAAAATTTATTAACTCTTTTTGTTTTTGTTAAATTAAGCAAAGAGTTCAATCTTTAAAAAAAATCAAAAAATTTAATTTGGTTTTTGTTTTATAAGGCTGTGTCAGCTAGTTATTTGAATATTTTTGGGTCATCTACTCATCAGATCAATGAGTTAGAACAAATCTTTGATTTGAGTGAAATTGTTAAATATAAGTATTTAGTGGTGCTCGATAATGAAAGTATTGAAAGATAGAGATATCAGTCATGCTCCAAATAATATGAATTTGTTGGTACCTTATAAACAAACTAGGGGGTTGCCCGTCACAAAATTTTCTAGTGTCCGCGTTCATGGACACATGGAATGGTCATGCTTCTCTTTTTTGTTATACTGGATGCGCGTTGGAACACTTTATTTCACTAAAAACTGTATTTCTACACACCCAGTCCACATATGCGCATGCACATATTGAACGAAACAAAATCAGCATATTATTTAAATATTACTATAAACCAACTGAAACATGCTCAATTCAGGAGCCTTTATTTTAAACGGACCCCTTTTGGAACCTGTATTCAGCATGCCGCCTAATGATCACACGCCCTGCACTGTGCGGCCCATTTGTATGAAAACTTTATTTCAATAAAACTGTATTTTTACCCCCACCCCATCTCCTCAACCCATGTATATGCATGCACGTATGGAAAGCAACAATCAAGATATTTTACTTTATCTATATACTGAAACAGGCTCAATTCGGGAGCCTTATTTTGCGGGGGAGGGGCCTACAGCCCCTTTCTGCGCTTCGCGCACACTATATGATCTTAAACTGCGTGCGCTTCGCGCACATATAGAGAACTTACAGCACATTTTAAACGGACCCCATTTGGAACCTGTATTCAGCATGCATCCTAATCATCACACGCCCTGCACTGCGCGGCCCATTTGTATGAACACTTTATTTCAATAAAACTATTTTTACCTCCACCCCAATCTCCCCAACCCACGTATATTCATGCACATATGGAACGCAACAATCAAGATATTTTACTTTATCTATATATACTAACTGAAACAGGCTCAATTCGGAACCTTTATTTTGCGGGGAAGGGGCCTATAGCCCCTTTGTGAATTTCGCGCACATTATATGATCTTTAACTGCGTGCGCTTCGCGCACATTTTGATCTTTTAAACATTTTTTGTATCAGATTTGCACTCAACCGAAAGATTAAAAGAGCATTAATTAGCGTCGGCAGTAGTGTTTACACTGTATTATTAGTCCCGGCCCGGAAATGTGATTTTTCAAACTGAGCTCGGTTGAATTTACTGAGTTCGCGGTAGCCTATACCCACTGGCGGGAGGCCAGACTGTGTCCATTCGCCATCTTCCAAGTATACCGGTACTCCTTCGATTCCACACTTAATGCACAACTTTCGTATCAAAGACAGCATTCTTTACTTATGTTCAAACCCAACTGGCAAATTAAAATATCATATTAGCACCCATTCCCAACGACGAACGTTCGAGTATTGACTCTGCACCCAACTACATGTACATCCACCCATTCCCAACGGCGGTAGAACGTTCGAGTCTTGACTCAACACCCCACCATACATGCACTTCCGTGACAAAATCAACATTCATTACCTAAATTCACACTGAACATGAACTGACACATTAATTTAGCGCCTATTTCCAACAACGCTTTGGTAGAGCGCATGGAAGTTTCGCCTACAATAGCAAAGCAAGTGTTGGTTTGCGTTTGACGTCAATGACGTCATTTCGACAAACGTCATAAGAAATAATGTCTACTTGAGTGCAAATTTGGTGAGTCACCTTTTATGACACACTATAGGTCGTGGTACTAATTTGGGCCACATTGGACGCATGGTTGAAAAGTTATAAACGCGCCAAAAGCGTGACCGAGTTATACACACACACACACACACACACACACACACACAGACGACGGGTTTTATATATATAGATAAGTGAGGAGTACGGCCTCATGCATAAGAAACATGGCGCTGACTTTCTCCCTTAATGTTGCATCTGTGAGTGGGTCAGTAAATATTTAATGGTTTCTTGTAAATTTCAGTTTGGCCTGAGTTATGCTGAAAATAACAGGACGAACAAATACCTGAAATGGTTACAAGAGCTGAGATGTAGCTTCAACACAGACCTGTAAGTAATCAAATCACTGTGGCATAGCTCGGTTCGTTTGTGAGCCGACCTCGATATGGTCAATGTTTCGAATCAGTCAGACTATGTGTTGTCAACTACGTTCCCAGTATCGTGAACAATAAGAATTGACCATTGGTGCCACAATCAGTGCTCTAAACTGATTTCAGAAGCAAAATAAGAATCCCAGACACATCTAAAACATACTGAAAGAATTTCGTACCTGCTCCTATCATGGCATCACGGCCAGGTATGACACCATGCTACGCACACAGTCGGTTCAGGAATCGATGCTAAATGACTCCCCACGGCCAGGTATGACACCATGCTACGCACACAGTCGGTTCAGGTATGACACCATGCTACGCACACAGTCGGTTCAGGTATGACACCATGCTACGCACACAGTCGGTTCAGGTATGACACCATACTACGCACACAGTCGGTTGAGGAATCGATGCTAAATGACTCCCATGTTCAACAATGTGCACACATTAAAGATCCTTACATGGTGATGAAGTCACAGGTTGGCAATATTCCTGGACAAATTGGGTGGATCTGCTCCATCCCGGCTTATAGTAGTCAGTGAATGACCGCAAGCGGTACTGATTAATAAGGCATGCAGTACTGCAACTGCTTATATTCTCATACTGTATGCTTAGCGAGACCGCTTGCACTGTGACTGCCCATATTCTTATAATGTTCGCTGTGTGCCGAGTAAGGTCACTCAAAATGTGACTGCCCATATTCTTATAATGTTCGCTGTGTGCCGAATAAGGTCACTCAAACTGTGATTGCTCATATTCTTATATCGTTTGATGCGTACCAAATAAGGTCGCTCGGACTATGACAGCTCATATTCTTATACCGTTTGATGCGTGCCGAATAAGGTCGCTCGGACTATGACAGCTCATATTCTTATAACGTTTGATGCGTGCCGAATAAGGTCGCTCGGACTATGACAACTCATATTCTTATACCGTCTGATGCATGCCGAATAAGGTCGCTCGGACTATGACAGCTCATATTCTTATACCGTTTGATGCGTGCCGAATAAGGTCGCTCGGACTATGACAGCTCATATTCTTATACCTTTTGATGCGTGCCGAATAAGGTCGCTCGGACTATGACAGCTCCAATTCTTATACCGTTTGATGCGTGCCGAATAAGGTCGCTCGGACTATGACAACTCATATTCTTATACCGTTTGATGCGTGCCGAATAAGGTCACTCGGACTATGACAGCTCATATTCTTATACCGTTTGATGCGTGCCGAATAAGGTCACTCGGACTATGACAGCTCATATTCTTATACCGTTTGATGCGTGCCGAATAAGGTCGCTCGGACTATGACAGCTCATATTCTTTTACCTTTTGATGCATATGCATTGCAGCTATACATCTTTCATGTGTATTTTGCATGAAAAACAAAACTCCGATTTCATGTTTACCCGCCTTTATTGATCAGGTACTGTGAGATTACAGACCGATTTCATGTTTACCCGCCTTTCTTATTCAGTTGCAGTGAGATTACGGACCGATTTCATGTAACCTATGGACCAGGGTCAATATCGCAGACAAAATCGCAGTTGATATTCAATACGGAGATGAAACTGCAGAGTATAACAGCTGACTCCAATAACAAACTCATCAAGGTACTATTATTAAATATGAGGCAATTGTTTGAATTCGTCCAAAATACTCATAAAGGTACTATTCAAATATGAGGAAATTGTTTGTTTACGGCCAGAAAATTATTGAGAATTTTCCAACATAAATTTTTGGATGCCCATTTAAAAAATAAAAAAATAATAAAGTGGGATATTGATGACAGGACAGCCTCTCAATTTAGTGAACATATATGGCCCAGTACTGACAAGCCCACTTTCTATGAATCACTCGGTGAATATCTAGATGAAAATGACAATTACCATAAAACTAGTACTGAATCCAGACACAAACAATTCGCATACTAATTACCTAAGGTCCAAGCTATTAGTAAAAAAATAGACGATTTGCATTTGAAAGCTGTTTGGCGCTCCTTAAATCCCGAAAATAGAAGATACACTTAGAGAAGACAATTCCGAGTAAAACAAGCATTGCTAGATTTTTCTCTGATCACACTCTTACATTTAAGGAAGAGGCGGGCATTATACCCAATTACAAAACTGATCACTCGATCACCACTCTAAAACTTAAATTCAGAGAAACCAAACATGGTAATGGATACAGGAAATTCAATAATTCACTGTTGAAAGATAAAGATTATGTAAACTTAGTAAATGAAACCGTGGCTAAGTCCATGATCTATACAAAAAGATTTGTAATGTTGATGGTTTGCCTTAGCCACTTTGTTGTTGAATGATAACTTTAGTTTCAGGAATGTTATGAAATTCAGTATGTGTGTTGGCCCAATAATTTTTTCTGGAGCTATGGCCATTTTTTGACCAGTAAACAAGCCAGGATTTAGTGTGTCTGATATTTGCAGAATGAGGTTCTGGAGGGTGAATTTAGTGATGCTGCCCTGCACAGCACCTCATTCTGCTTAGGCCTCATCTTCTGGGAAGTATCTATAGTCTCAGATCAACATAATTTTTAGTTACTTTTTTCCTTCTGTTCAGTTTCTATTTCCACTAATTTGCAGAAGATAAAATGCATAATCGAGGTGACTAATGTGTGAACAAACCAACCTCAACTGTGAACTTCAATCTGATCCTAGGTCTACCATAGCAGTTGAGTCCTAAGCAGAATGAATTTGGTGATGCTAGCCTGCCATGCTGAATTCACCCTCTGGAGACCTCATTCTGCAGATGTCAGACACACTAAATCGCGGGTTGCTAGTAAATTTGAGTTAATTCTATTGAGTTTTTCATATGATTAGATATGTACAGTTAGGGTTGGTTAAACTTAGTTTGTGGCTGAATTGGCTCAACATGCTGTTAACCCTTGCTATACTAAATACTCATTGATGAGTAGTTCCCTTATTAACCTTTCTATAGTATATACTCGTTGATGAGTAGTTCCCTTATTAACCCTTTCTATACTAAATACTCATTGACTGTATATTCAGCCTCTTCCTTGTATATCTGTATTAACATTTTCATTTGTGCATGATAACTTTCTCAAATGAAATTTGTTAATATTTTACTCCTGGTCGTGCTATTGTTCATAATCTTATGCAAATCTCTTGGTTCATCTGAACATTTTCATTTTAAGGCAAATTTTCCAAACAAAAAGGCTTGACCAGTTTTGTTCCTGAGTTAATTTTTTGTTTTCTACCCTCGGTTGGCACCACCACAAAAATGAATGCATCGGAAGCAGTGTATCTTGTTGTTTAACTGAGTCCACCATCATTTGGATCTCAGACACCACAAGAAATCTCACACTTATTCATTTCACAGAAGCCAAACAAAAGAATTGCGTCTTCATAGACAGTCTTCAATCACATGCCAGATAATCACAGAAGCCAAACATGGAACGAAATGGCCAGACACATACGTCAGAAAGCAAACTGTTTCTTAACACTTCCATGCCTGGAGCTTCCTGAAATTTTGCGAAAACCCTGCACCATGCATTCTCTTATATATGTAAGTCTCCCAAAGGGAGTCTCATATATAAGAGAATGCATTGTTCTAACAATAGTTAGCTTGACCTTGTAACCCAGTTTAGTCTCTTATATATGCGAGTCTCCCATAGGGGGATTCTGTTCCAGTGCATTCTCTTATATATGCGAGTCTCCAATAGGGGGATTCTGTTCCAGTGCATTCTCTTATATATGCTAGTCTCCCATAGGGGGATTCTGTTCCAGTGCATTCTCTTATATATGCGAGTCTCCCATAGGGGGATTCTGTTCCAGTGCATTCTCTTATATATGCGAGTCTCCCATAGGGGGATTCTGTTCCAGTGCATTCTCTTATATATGCGAGTCTCCCATAGGGGGATTCTGTTCCAGTGCATTCTCTTATATATGCGAGTCTCCCATAGGGGGATCCTGTTCCAGTGCATTCTCTTATATATGCGAGTCTCCCATAGGGGGATCCTGTTCCAGTGCATTCTCTTATATATGCTAGTCTCCCATAGGGGGATCCTGTTCCAGTGCATTCTCTTATATATGCTAGTCTCCCATAGGGGGATCCTGTTCCAGTGCATTCTCTTATATATGCTAGTCTCCCATAGGGGGATCCTGTTCCAGTGCATTCTCTTATATATGCGAGTCTCCCATAGGGGGATCCTGTTCCAGTGCATTCTCTTATATATGCTAGTCTCCCATAGGGGGATCCTGTTCCAGTGCATTCTCTTATATATGCTAGTCTCCCATAGGGGGATCCTGTTCCAGTGCATTCTCTTATATATGCTAGTCTCCCATAGGGGGATCCTATTCCAGTGCATTCTCTTATATATGCGAGTCTCCCATAGGGGGATCCTGTTCCAGTGCATTCTCTTATATATGCTAGTCTCCCATAGGGGGATTCTGTTCCAGTGCATTCTCTTATATATGCTAGTCTCCCATAGGGGGATCCTGTTCCAGTGCATTCTCTTATATATGCTAGTCTCCAATAGGGGGATCCTGTTCCAGTGCATTCTCTTATATATGCGAGTCTCCCATAGGGGGATTCTGTTCCAGTGCATTCTCTTATATATGCGAGTCTCCCATAGGGGGATCCTGTTCCAGTGCATTCTCTTATATATGCGAGTCTCCAATAGGGGGATCCTGTTCCAGTGCATTCTCTTATATATGCGAGTCTCCAATAGGGGGATTCTGTTCCAGTGCATTCTCTTATATATGCGAGTCTCCCATAGGGGGATTCTGTTCCTGTGCATTCTCTTATATATGCGAGTCTCCAATAAGGGGATCCTGTTCCAGTGCATTCTCTTATATATGCGAGTCTCCCATAGGGGGATTCTGTTCCAGTGCATTCTCTTATATATGCGAGTCTCCCATAGGGGGATTCTGTTCCAGTGCGTTCTCTTATATAAATGCGAGTCTCCAATAGGGGGATCCTGTTCCAGTGCATTCTCTTATATATGCGAGTCTCCCATAGGGGGATTCTGTTCCAGTGCATTCTCTTATATATGCGAGTCTCCCATAGGGGGATTCTGTTCCAGTGCATTCTCTTATATTAATGCGAGTCTCCAATAGGGGGATCCTGTTCCTGTGCATTCTCTTATATATGCTAGTCTCCAATAGGGGGATCCTGTTCCAGTGCATTCTCTTATATATGCGAGTCTCCAATAGGGGGATCCTGTTCCAGTGCATTCTCTTATATATGCGAGTCTCCAATAGGGGGATTCTGTTCCAGTGCATTCTCTTATATATGCGAGTCTCCCATAGGGGGATCCTGTTCCAGTGCATTCTCTTATATATGCTAGTCTCCAATAGGGGGATCCTGTTCCAGTGCATTCTCTTATATATGCGAGTCTCCAATAGGGGGATCCTGTTCCAGTGCATTCTCTTATATATGCGAGTCTCCCATAGGGGGATCCTGTTCCAGTGCATTCTCTTATATATGCGAGTCTCCCATAGGGGGATTCTGTTCCAGTGCATTTTCTTATATATGCGAGTCTCCCATAGGGGGATTCTGTTCCAGTGCGTTCTCTTATATAAATGCGAGTCTCCAATAGGGGGATCCTGTTCCAGTGCATTCTCTTATATATGCGAGTCTCCCATAGGGGGATTCTGTTCCAGTGCATTCTCTTATATATGCGAGTCTCCCATAGGGGGATTCTGTTCCAGTGCATTCTCTTATATAAATGCGAGTCTCCAATAGGGGGATCCTGTTCCAGTGCATTCTCTTATATATGCTAGTCTCCAATAGGGGGATCCTGTTCCAGTGCATTCTCTTATATATGCGAGTCTCCAATAGGGGGATTCTGTTCCAGTGCATTCTCTTATATATGCTAGTCTCCCATAGGGGGATTCTGTTCCATTGCATTCTCTTATATATGCTAGTCTCCCATAGGGGGATTCTGTTCCAGTGCATTCTCTTATATATGCGAGTCTCCCAAAGGGAGCCTCGCTTATATAAGAGAATGCACTGGCACAGGATCTTTTAACGCTGCACCAGCACTGCTCCCGTCATTAAAGGGTTAATCGAGAATGCCCACATCTCACTGTTTCCCGACGTCTGTGTCCATAAACTGAATCCTCACTTAATGAAACCTCTAACGATTTATCTATAGATCATTTTACTCCTCACTTAATGAAACCACTAACGATTTATCTATAGGTCATTTTACTCAAATCCAATGGCCTTTAGCTGAAAGTTTGAACCCTTTCTATACAAAATACTCATTGGCGTGTAGTTCCCTTATGGAGCCCCATACAGAGAGAACAATGCACTGCTGAGTGTCGTCTGATTGGGTCCGTGCAAGGCTCCATATGGGAGTGTTACATAAATTAACCCTTTCTATACAAAATACTCATTGGCGAGTAGTTCCCTTATGGAGCCCCATACAGAGAGAACAATGCACTGCTGAGTGTCGTCTGCTTGGGTCCGTGCGAGGCTCCATATGGGAATTAACCCTTTCCATACAAAATACTCATTGGCGAGTAGTCCCCTTAGGAAATGTTCAGATAATAAGATCAACAGACGTTTGTTTAACTTATTATCTGAATGTTTCCCACCTGTGAATAGGAGGCCTTCTGCACTTGTGTATTAGATTTTTTTCTGTCTGTCGTCTGCTTTTATTACCAATAAAAAATAGACTAACCCAATATATACTTTCATAGTTGAGTGGGAGAATCCATTAAAAAAAGATAGGAAATTTACTATAGTTATGGTCTGAAAACGTCAGGTGTTCGAATCACTCTCTCTGCCATTGAAGGTCCAAGCCTTGAAATAGTGTGTCTGTCATTTGCAGAATGAGGTCCCCAGAGGGTGAATTTAGTGATGCTACCCCGCATAGCGGGCTAGCATTACCAAATTCACCCTCTGGGAACCTCATTCTGCTGAGGTGTAAGCAGAATGAGGTCCCCAGAGGGTGAATTTGGTGATGCTAGCCTGCTATGCGGTGTAGCATCACTAAATTCACCCTCTGGGGACCTCATTCTGCAAATGACAGACACACTATTTCAAGGCTTGTGAAGGTCAAACACTGCATTGAATGCCTTTGGCAAACAAGTCTGAGTTTAATGTGCCTGTCATTTAAAGAATGAGGTCCCCAAAGGGTGAATTTAGTGACATTATTCTGCTTAGGCCTCATCTTCTGGGAAATATTTATAGTCTCAAATTAACATAGTTTTTAGTTACTTTTTCCCTTCTGTTGAGTTTCTATATCCCCAAATTTGCAGAAGATAACATGTATAAATCAAGGTGCCCAATGGGTGCACATCACCAACTTCAACTGGAGAACTTCAATCTGATCCTAGGTCTCCCATAGCAGTTGAGGTCTGAGCAGAATGAGTACCCCAGAGGGTGAATTTGGTGATGCTAGCCCACTAGCAATGTCATACTACATGGCCACGGGTATTCGCCCGTTAACCAAGTACCCAGTTGGGAGTCGATGGATATTGTGTCACTATGATAATCTTGATAATTATTTTGATTATTTTTAATTCAGCTTCATGAGCGGAGGAGCCAGGAGGGTGTTGAAACTGCCATGCTTCAAATGCAGGTGACGGAAGCCAACAACAGTATACAATGTTACGTACAAGGTCAGAATCATCAAGATTTAAATCTCTCTAACTCTTTCTACCCTGAAATTTAACACTTTATTTTTCTCAAATGTTTTGCTTCCTAATCAGTTCTTATTGCTGTTTCAAGTATTCAAAGTTTCAAGTATTCATGGCGCCTTACTCTTTACTTATATTTAGGCCATTTAACAGCATTAAAAATCATGTGCCAGTACATTCTCTTTTATATGCGAGTCTCCCATAGGGAGGTAAATTCTGTAACCTGGACATGATTTTAGAATACCGTTTTGACATTTGATAACTTGGCAGGAGCTGCATTTGTGCAGCTTTAAAGATCCTGTGCCAGTGCATTCTCTTATATATGTGAGTCTCCCATATGGAGCCTCAAAATATATAAGAGAATGCATGGCTTACAAGGTCAAGGTAAATATTGTTAGGCCAATGTATTCTCTTATATTTGCGAGGCTCCCTATGGGAGACTCACATATATAAAAGAATGCATTGGCACAGGGTTTGTGCAAAATTTCAGGAAGCTCCAGTCGTGGAACGGTGTTAATCATCAAAATATTTGAATCTGAAAATATTGATAAGTGTTATTATATGATTGCATCTTAAACCTCTAGTTCAAAATAATTGTTCATTTACTGAGAACGGTTACCATGGCACCACAAATCTGATCAGTGTTATTGTGATGGCGCTGTGCACTTACTATTTATAATAATTGTTTGTTTATAGAGAATAGTTAACATGGCACCACGAGTCTGATCAGTGTTATTATACCCCCGCAACGATTTGTTGTTGTTGGAATCCGCTTATCTATTCTTTATGTCGGGGCATCTCTCCATCCATCTGTGGACACAATTTTGTCTGAACTTTTATTCCTACATTTTTTTTGACAATTTTGTTTTAAACTTGGCACAGATATTTAGTACCATGGGAACCTGTGCACCTGCGATTATGAGGTCTGTCCGACTTTTATTTTCTTTAGTTATCTCCCTTTTTGACGATTTACAGAGAATGGTTTTAATGGTACCACGAGTCTGATCAGTGTTATTGTGACGGCGCTGTGTACTCTTAACAAGCGTTACCTAATGATGGAAGGAGCCGCGTCAGGTGGGTTTTCTATCAATTCATCTAACGTCCTTATTATTGGCTTGTTTAGACTTTCAGCTCTATTACATATTTTTGGCAAATATTTTTGTAATTTATATTAGCAATTGTTTTGTAATAAATTTCAAGACTTCTATTAGATATTATTATTTGCTTGTTGAAAATTTAGACAGATTTTCACCTATTCAACCACAGCTGGATTATGGCTTACACAATTTGTGACAATTGTATTTTAGTAATTTCAAGTTGTCTTTGCACATATACATAGAATCATGGGAACCTGAAATTATGAGGTCTGTCCGACTTTTTATTGTGGAATTAATCCTTTTTTTCCACTTTTTCACAACATATATAATTTTGTCCGAGCTTCTATTCCTTGTGGTATTTTTGTTATGTTAATGTAGCTACACTTAATGTAGGCCAATTGCACTTGGTGGGGGTGGGGCAGGTATCCTAAGTTCTATTGGGACAGTCCTACCTCTAGTATTGCTATAAATTTTTGCACATAATTGTAATTTTTGTATAAATCAGCTGCTGGTGACAGATTAATGGACCTGACATCACGGGATGGTGACTGGTTCCTTGACGAGTTATTCAGCATGAGTGGAAACGTCAACCAATTCCTCGACATTCTCAAGAATAACACAAAAGTGAGTAAACGTAAACTCTCTCGTGTGAACCACATCATACGTAAATTTTGTCAAGTGAACGACAATCTTGTGCAATATTTATTATATTTTATCATATGTCCTTCATGCTGTTCCAGAAACGTCCAAAAACGCCCAAATAAAGCTTCAACAGCCTAAAATATCTTCGGTCTGTCTCAATAACACCATACAAATATGGATATCATTGGAACCGGCTCCTTGACCACATTGTGATGGTTACAGTTATGCCCTGTGCCAATGCATTCTCTTATATATGCGAGTCGACCATAGGTCGACTCGCATATATAAGAGAGTGCATTGTCCTAAAAAAAAACTTTTTTTAACATTTTTTCTTACATTCTTTAACAATTTTATAATTTTTAATGTGTTAAGCCAATGCATTCTCTTATATATGCGAGGCGACCTATGGTCGACTCGCATATATAAGAGAATGCATTGGCACAGGGCCGTTCTGTTGGGTAAAGGGTTAATATTAGAGTGAAATAAAAATCTATTCACAATCCGATCATGTGAACTGGTGAATAATATAATACTTTTTCTACCGAAAACAAAGATTTGTTTTGACAATTTAGGATAGTGTGAATGTAGGAAATTGACAAAAATGTTGCAGCAATGTTGCAATCAGCGGAGACCGGAAATTGACCAATTGTCCCTGCAAAAAATGAGAAAACATCACAAATAACATAAAGAATTTGCTTACAATCATTTATTGTGATCTAGTTTTCGATTACTAAGACTTTTCAGACAAAATATTTTGATTTTATTCCAGCGAGGTGGAGATGACTTTCAAATTTACCCCCCCCTTGAATAGTGTTCATGCTAAATGTAGATTTCTGGATTTCTGGAGCGATATTGGGTGTGCTAAATTTAGGAAGCGGACAAGCCTTGAAATAGTGTGTCTGTCATTTGCAGAATGAGGTCCCCAGAGGGTGAATTTTGTGATGCTACCCTGCACAGCAGACTAGCATCACCAAATTCACCCTCTGGGACCTCATTCTGCTGAGGTGTAAGCAGAATGAGGTCCCCAGAGGGTGAATTTGGTGATGCTAGTCCGCTATGCGGGATAGTATCACAAAATTCACCCTCTGGGGACCCCATTCTGCAAATGACAGACACTCTATTTCAAAGCTTGGAAGCGGACTATTGTGTTGGGGGCAGAACTAACGTTAATAGTGAATGTCAAGCAACCAATCGCAAGCGTGGATTAGTCTTAGATAGTCACTTGAGATAAAATATTTCCAAATAATTTCCAGTTCACATCCCTCTACCTGGATACTTTCCAATTATAACTACAAGAATTCAAATCTATACAAAAATACAATCATAACAGCCTTCTTAATTGACATTGTTTGGCTTCGGTTTCCACTAGGAAAAAAGACGGGAGCGATACTTTGGACCAGGGAAATTGAAATTGCAATAGCGCCCGCTTCGTGAGGAGGACTGTATAGGTATTCTATTTTTTGTTTTGGCCTAAGCTACTTTAACTTCTAATTGCAGGTACCAGATGTCACCAATTTCTGTTCATTGTATAACTGTCTGCAGGCCACTCACAGTGTGTATGGTGCCCTACAGGTTTGTGTGTCTAATAATGACGTTATCTCCTCTTATGTATGCCCTAAATTTATGTGTGTCTCTTAGTGACGTTATCATCGCCTTTTCTGTGTCCATAATGAAAATGCTAAATATTGAAGCAGGGATTATGTGTATTGAAGCAGGGATTACGTGTATTGAAGCAGGGATTATGTGTATTGAAGCAGGGATTATGTGTATTGAAGCAGGGATTATGTGTATTGATCATGTTTTCTACAGTGGAGAAACACTATATGCAAACATATTCCAAAAACTAGTCTGTTAAAAGAGTTAGTTCAGTATAAATTGTATTTTATAATTTAGCACATACATTTGTAAGCTACCATAATGATGAGTTTCCCCACATGCTTCATTACTTGTCTCAAATTCACAGACTGTCAGCAGGCTATCATCACAAAATTCACCCTCTGGGAAACTCATTCTGCTTAGGACTCATCTTTTGGGAAGTACAGTAATGCCCTAAATAATCGACTCCTTAACCACAGCAGAATTATGGGTAATTTTTCAGGATTTAGTCGGAAATATGGCTTGTTGCCATTCATCGGAAAGCTCTCAGGGAGAGCTTTTCGATGAATGGCAACAAGTCGATTATTTAGGGCTTTACTGTATCTATAGTCTCAAATTAACATTCTTTTTAGTTACATTTTCCCCCCTTCTGTTCAGTTTCTATGTCCCCTAATTTACGGAAGATAAAAAGCTTAATCGAGGTGAATAATAGGTGAACATCACCAACTTCAACTGGGGAACTTCAATCTGATCCTAGGTCTTCCATAGCTGTTGAGACCTAAGCAGAATGAGGTTCCCGAAGGGTGAATTTGATGATGCCAGCCCACTTGTGGAGGATAGAATTACTAAATTCATCCTCTGGGGACCTTATTCTGCAAATGACATACACACTATTTCAAGGCTTCATAGGATTCATATCTTACTCTCAAGCCTGCAAATAGTGTGTCTGACATTTGCAGAATGAGGTCCCCAGAGGGTGAATTTAGTGATGCTATCCCACATAATGGGCTAGCATCACCAAATTCACCCTCTGGAGACCTCATTCTGCTTATGCCTCAAATTAACATTGTTTTTAGTTACATTTTCCTTCTAGGAAGTTTCTATATCCCCTAATTTGCAGAAGATAAAATTCATAATTGAGGTGCACAATGGGTGAACATCACCAACTTCAACTGGGGAACTTCAATCTGATCCTAGGTCTGCCATAGCAGTTGAGGGCCTAAGCAGAATGAGGTCTCCAGAGGGTGAATTTAGTGATGCTAGCCCACTGGGGACCTCATTCTGCAAATGACAGACATGCTATTTGCAGGCTTGCTTACTCTTGCTACTCTTTTTGTAGGAATTGAACATAAACTTCCGGAACATTATACTGCCGGAAGCATTGAAAGCCATACAGGCCCAGGAGCCGACCGTCCTCACCGCCCTGGAAGACCTTGAGAAAATCATCAAGGATATCAATATGCCACTCGATTTGCTGATTTCTCAGCTAGACATGATGCACCGTAATGCTATCATGGGAATAGAGGTATGTTTACCCTTTGATGACCGGAGCTGGTGCATTCTCTTATATAATGCGCTGGCACAGGATTATATATAATCCCTGCATTGGCACAGGGTTTTCGCAAAATTTAAGGAAGCTCCAGTCATGGAAGGGTTAAATCACAATGATATTAGTTACCATAGCAATGGAGCACACAGTTATGAATTGGGCTGAACCGACTCAAGGGCAGATAAGAGCCTAGAGGTTACTTCTCCCTAGACCAGTAGTCAAGGGTATAATATAAACATAGAACACAACTTGTATCAGAATTTCATATATCTGTATCTGTATGTAGTTCGGTGTAGTACCTTGATTTGACTGTAGGTGCACTGTGTGCTCCATTGCTATGGTATATTTTATGGAACTCATTACAGATGGTGCATAGTCACATTTCAGCTCTGCTCTCGTGTAATATATCATTGTGCCATCGGTAACGAGTAAGATAATATTGTTGATTAAGATGCACATTTTAAGTCTATTTATTTGATATGTTGTATGAGCTGTTATCAGCTGATAGCGTAATTTGAAGGTCCAAATAGTACATATTGCAAACTAACTGGAGCTTCCTGATATTTTGCGAAAACCATGTACCAATGCATTCTCTATTATATGTGAGTCTCCTAGCCTCGCATATATAAGAGAATACATTGACCTAACAATATTTACCTTGACCTTCTAAGCCAGTTCTCCCATAGTATGCGTTGCATATATAATAGAATACATTGGCCTAACAATATTTACCTTGACCTTCTAAGCCAGTTCTCCCATAGTATGCGTTGCATATATAATAGAATACATTGGCCTAACAATATTTACCTTGACCTTCTAAGCCAGTTCTCCCATAGTATGCGTTGCATATATAATAGAATACATTGGCCTAACAATATTGACCTTGACCTTGTAAGCCAGTGCATTCTCCCTATTTTATTATTTAAATCATTTTAAAAAGTTGAGAGGTTTCTGATTTCATACGCTAATGGAAAGGCTGTGTTCGTCTGTCTGCCCTTTTAGTATTAATTTTTTATCAACACGGAAACTTGTTATCTGGTTTAATCACTAAAAAATACATCTCAAGTTCGAATATGGGGTCGCTGTTTTATGTTTCTGTTTTACATCTGTTTATGAACTCATTTTGAAACTTTTGTTTACAGAATGAGAATTTGGAGTCAATAACAGTGGTGAAGAGACTGCGCCTCCTGTTCAATGAGTTACTGCAGGGTGGGAGTGAGCGGGAACGACACCCCGAACTCACGTCCGGTCAGATGCTACTCATGGGATTTAACGGACTGTTTACACGGCTGGAACAGGAGTTCACTACCCTGATGGAAGTTATTGACAACATGAACGTTCCAGATATCTGGAGGAAAGTCGATGCCGTCAGGGAGGCCAAATCCATGCAGGTAAGCCTGAGTAGTGTGTTTGTCATGTGCAGAATGAGGTCCCCAGAGGGTGAATTTAGCGATGCTATCCTGCATAGCGGGCTGCAATCACTAAATTCACCCTCTGGGGACCTCATTCTTCTCTGGAAATTTTCTTTGATCAAATTTGTTATCAGAAACTTCTTCACATAGATTCTATTTCTTTTTTAGTTTAGTTTTTCTATATCCCGTAATTGGCAGACGACACATTGCATAATCAAGGTTTCCAATGGGTGTACATCACAATATTCACCATTTGGGAACTTCAATCTGAGACTCTGTCTCCCATAGCAGATAAGGCCATGCATAAAATCTTATATCCCAACATAACGAGTTGAAGATCTTGTATATCACATGAAAAAAAAAATGCTTTATGCCTTTTTAACAAATCAAAATCCTTTAAAGAAGCTGAAAAATGCATACATTTACAGAGTTGGCTGAGATGCTTCACAGCCGTATACGACAGTATTGCACGCTCTTGTTGGTTGAAAAAATGTCCCCCCCCCCCTATTAGCCTCTTTGTTTTTGTGTCTATTTTCATTAGTGCAATGCAGTTGGACAAGTATTTAACTTTAATGAACAAAGCGATCATTTTGCATAGTCTGGTGTTTGTGTCATGCGGTGCTTTTCTTAATGGTATTAATCCGTCTGAATCAATGTAAAGATGCGCAGTCATTTTTGTTGGGCCGATGCTAAGTGATCCCGGGAAGCAAGCATAACTAATAAGGAAATATGTAATGAATTTTTTAATGATATAACAGGGGCTTCATGTGATATAGCTAAATATTGCTCTTTATTGCTTTTTCGAGCAATTTGAACAAAAATTACAATATAAGAAAACTTTCACTTTCCCCTTTCTTTCAGTTGTCTTCATTCACACATAACACAAGAAATTTGTTCTCCACTTTATTCTTTGTGAAGAGAATTCAGGCCATGCAAGAATTTTTCTATATGTGCACACAGTTCTCCGTCACGCTACAAGGTAAGAATGTTTCTAGTTAATACAAACAGCCAAGTTTAGACCCTAAGTCTTGAAGATGCCAATATTTCCAGAAAATACTTTCTGAAACCGAAGCCCTATATAAGCAGGGATTCCACTAGAGGGGATGCAGGTCCCTTTTAGGGCCCCTTTCCACTAGCCTGTATTTTCCCTCCAGCATATTCCCATACCTGATCATTACATAAAAGCCTATGTCACATGTTAATCTCCCACATAATGAAACCAATAAGGAATGATAAATAGAGATAATTTTATATGTTGGTTATAGAAGCAGACTAGTTAACCATTTTTCGCGGAAAATATTTTGATATCGAAGTGAATCGGTATTCTGAACAAGTTGATATTCTGAACAAGTTGATATCCGTATTCTGAACATGTTGATACCCATATTCCAATTATGTTGATACCCATATTCAGAACATGTTGATACCCTATTAGTGCCTAAATACTACATAATTTTCTACTGAACATGTTGATACCCATATTCTGAACATGTTGATACCCATATTTCGAACATGTTGATACCCATATTCCTAACATGTTGATAGTATATTCTGAACATGAATATACCGATTAGTGCTTAAATTCTATGTAATTTTCTACTGAACATGTTGATACCCATATTCAGAACATGTTGATACCCATATTCAGAACATGTTGATACCCATACCGTACTGACCCGGTTCAAAGCCCATGCCCGTGTTTAAGCCCACCCATATATTTTGGCCAAATTCCATGCACAGGGGTATATTCGTGTTTAAGCCCACCCCAAATTTTGTTCAATTTCAGCGGTGGTAAGTAAGTATTTGCTAATGATACTTCCCAAATAAATAATTCCAATATAACGGGAAGTATAGTCACAAACGATCGGTGACAGCGATAATGTCACGAAAAATGGAAAGTTATACTTCGTAGGCAAGTGATAATAATAAATAAAATGAAATAAAGTGAATCTTAAAATCTCATTTGTTTATTCAATTATACTTTCTGGGGGAAACCAATCGTCAACAGACGTCAAATACAAAAGAATGCAATCGCTAACGGCGTATATCTGAGAACGCGGTAAACATCAGTCAATTCAAAGAGTCACATGCGTGCATCGCGCACATGTCAACAACAGTACTGTAAAAACATATTCTTTGTATGTCGGTATGTTCCTACATGTGGCCAAACACAAAAAGAACTCATTCCCTGGTTATGTAAACACACGGTGGGTATAATAATGGGGACTTGTCATCCACAACACCCCAACAGCAAAAGATGTCTTCAAAAAAAGAGATACCGATGTCGTATTGGTACCCGGCGGTTAGTATATAATAATCATTAATTAAAATTTTAAACTGCTATTTTTCACGTTTTACGGTATAGACTATAGTATAAACATTAATCTGGGAGCGATAACTCTAAACATTCAAACACGTGGTTTTTTTGTATACGTATTTACATCGTCATTTCGTTAATTAACTAAACTCACTGGCTTTGTTAAATTGGTCACTATTGTTTTGTAACTCTGTGTAGACAACGGGCCATGAATAGAGCACTGGGTTCATTGTTATCCTAATCGGATTAAGTCACTCTCTTATATGTTGCACAATATTTCCCTGTACAATTTTCAGACATTTTTTAGTTATTATCTTTGGCTTCGATGACGACGGCAAAGTTGTGTTTTAATTATATTGTTTGAACATTGATATAAACTATAGATATAGACTATAGATAGTGGATTTACCCAGCTGTCTGAAATGGCAGAAATCCGATGACCCATGATGCTTACAAACTGTCATTTATGGGAATTTTGGGCAATAAAACAAGACAAGAAGTAATATTTTAATATACACATCAAAATGAAAAAAATACTTTCTCAAAGTAACTTATACTTAACTTTATTTAATCTGGAAGTCGTGTATATTTCCCCGAAACTCTGTGTTGGATCGACTTTATTTTATGGATCTATTTCTTCAGTTTTACTGTCCCGATTTCTTGGGATTTTTGGTTTGCAAAGGGTCATATCCGAGTTTAAGCCCACTTGGATTTTTGAGCTCAAATAAAACAAAGGCCCCCTGGGCCTAAACGCGGGTCAGTACGGTATTCTGAACATGTTGATACCTATATACCGAAGATGTTGATACCCAATTAGCCTAAATACTACGTAATTTTCTCATACTTTGTCTCAAAAGATTCCAATAATAAAATCTGTTTCCCTCAAAATATGGTGGTTTATGACGTTACATGAATCTCGTCCCGAGGACAGATGGAGAACTCATATAAAGAACAGATTGAATAAAAAATAAATATAAAAATTATATTAAACATTAAAATACAAATTGAGATGAATAATAATATATGGCTACGCACAGCTACTTTAAGCAATGCCCAAAAGAAACCAATTTTAATCGGCAATTGTTTAACCAGAACTCCACCGTGTAGACAAAAGCAGCAATATACTGTCCATTCCCTACATATGTAAGTTAAATGACAATGTGTGGTCATAATTCAAATGGGTGTGCATACTTATCGAGCTATCATATGCATAATTCGCATTCATATGCATTAATTTTATTTAGATTTTTCTGGTATAATACATGCAATCAATTTGGGAATTTTTTTTTTTTTACAGCTTGCGGAAAACATTTGGACTGTAGCAAGTGGGATAATTCTATTTCTATCCGAGATTGCCTGAAAGTTTCATGACGTCTGTTTTTAAATTAGTGAAGAAAAAATGTCCCAATTGATTATCACATTACATAAGAAAATATCAATATAAATTCAAAATTAATTGACAGAAATGTCTTCGACTAATATTTATTAATGGATACCCCGGAAATGACATAAAATGTATCTAGGAAGAGATTGACCATCTTTTACAATTGTTCATTTAGTAAATGTTTATGTCATTCATATCCTGCAGGACTGGAAGGTGCAGCATGTTTTGACGATGAACAGCTGGCCAAGCCAGTGAAGAAATTCATCGCCGATTACGTCAGAAAACAGGTAATACAGAGCATCCAATCCTTACTGTTATAATGTCTATTACAATAGAATAAAAATCATTTTAACACTTCCATGACCAGAGCTTCCCGAATTTATACAATATTTACCTTGGACTTGTAAGCCAGTACATTCTCTTATATACATATAAGAGAATGCACTGGCACAGGATTTTTAATGCTGCATCAGTGCGGCTCCCATCATGAAAGGGTTAATTGAACTAAACGTGACCTAAAGTTTGGAAAATTGATGGTCCAGAAATTAAAGCTGGAAATGTTGTATAATAACAATTTGGTAATATAATTTCCTATTTTAACTATAATCTGATGGAAGTTTACTGTTTTTGAATTCATGAACATGTACAGTCTGAATTTCCAACATGGAATGCAGAAAGTTGAATAGTTTTTTAGATGCCGCTTAATTGTTAAAAAATTATGCTAATAACAGTCAACTATAGTATAAAATTGCCATATTTGGCTTGGCCTAATGTCTAAATTGTTTTATTTTTTTTCCAGGTTATTGGATTCCCATCACAGATCCTGGGCTACATTCTCTGCGTCCTCATCACAGAATTAGGCGTGAACGTCACCGCGGAGATAGAAATCAAAGACATCGGTGCCGAGTCTAAGGTCCCTCTCGATGACCTGTGTAAAAAGGCCGTCGACTCATGTCTTAGGAACAACTTGTATGAACACGTTCACCTCAATCAGGCTTCAAATCTCACAAGCAGTCAGGATACGGTCTGGAGGAAGCTAGATCTGGCTGGGTATGTTAAGATATCGTGCTTCATGTAAAAACAAAGTCTGTATCACTTCATTATCAGATCTAGCTGGGTATGTTAGATATCATACTTCATTTAAAAACAAAGTCACTATCACTTCATTATCAGATCTAGCTGGGTATGTTAGATATTAGAGGTGCCACGATTATTTATTTTGATAATCGATAATCGGTCGTCAATAATCGACTATAATCGATTAACCGTACATAATAATAATAACATCAGTAGAAGTATTCCATAATATGGCCTATTGCCATATTGGCTGGGTGCTGGTTAACTGCTATCGCTGCTTGTTTGAGGCATCGGCTGATGTAATTTTTGTGTTAATAAAGTGCATCATAAACCACCGGTAATGACTGAGGCCCGTTTTATACGTCGCGCCAAACACGGGTCGCGCTATCTTCCCCTGGCTCGACATTGGCGCGTCTCTGGCTCGTGTTACGTTTGTTTGATTTATACGTCGAGCCAGCTGGCATGTGCTGTAATCGTATATTTCGAACAATTTTAGCATTTCTGATACAAAATGCCGTCTGCTATAATCATTTCCGCGATAGTGTCCTCTGACAATGCACTATAAACTGGCCCTCTATACAGTGCATGAATCTCATAATTTATGCTTTCGTTGGTTTCAAAATCGGTATCTTGTCATTCATTTCCCTTGAGCCTTCGAATATATATATCTCTGCAATATATTTATTCCCAACTTTCGCGAAACGTCCTTTGCCAGTCTATACATGCATGTCCCCGTAGTACCGTACAATTGCCGTCAATGCATATTTACAACGGCCAATAGTTAGCACGTCTGTGGCTCGACGCTGTTTTATACGATGTGCCAGACACGGGTCGCGCTAGGATGACTCAAGAGATAACGTAATGACGCCAAAAACTTCAAATTGCGCATGCTCTCCGCCAAAGGGGTCCTAAATGGGGGTGGCTTTCCCTGAATCATCTTAGCGCGACCCGTGTTTAGCACGTCGTCTAAAAAAGCGTCGAGCCCCAGACGTGTAGCACGTCGGTACCAGACGTGTAGCACGTCGGGTCGTGCCAGAGAAATTATGACGCGCCAGTTGGTTTTATACGTCGTGCTCCAGTCGCGCTATCTTGGACTTTGTCATTTTCACACTAATTAGGCTGGCGCGACCCGTGTCTGGCTCGACGTATAAAACGGGCCTGATGAGCACAATGTGTTCAATACAAGCACAGTTCAACAATAACCGACATTTTCCAACGTCCGAAATAAATAACGCAGATTAATCGACGACGGAAATGGTAATCGATTATCGGCTTTATCAACGGTTCATCGATTATACGATTAATCGTGGCACCCCTATTAGATATCATGCTTCATGTAAAAACAAAGTCACTATCACTTCATTATCAGATCTAGCTGGGTATGTTAGATATCATACTTCATGTAAAAACAAAGTCACTATAACTTCATTATCAGATCTAGCTGGGTATGTTAGATATCATACTTCATTTAAAAACAAAGTCACTATAACTTCATTATCAGATCTAGCTGGGTATGTTATATATCATACTTCATGTAAAAACAAAGTTACTATCACTTCATTATCAGATCTAGCTGGGTATGTTAGATATCATACTTCATTTAAAAACAAAGTCACTATAACTTCATTATCAGATCTAGCTGGGTATGTTATATATCATACTTCATGTAAAAACAAAGTTACTATCACTTCATTATCAGATCTAGCTGGGTATGTTAAGATATCATACTTCATTTAAAAACAAAGTCACTATAACTTCATTATCAGATCTAGCTGGGTATGTTATATATCATACTTCATGTAAAAACAAAGTCACTATAACTTCATTATCAGATCTAGCTGGGTATGTTAGATATCATACTTCATTTAAAAACAAAGTCACTATCACTTCATTATCAGATCTAGCTGGGTATGTTAGATATCATACTTCATTTAAAAACAAAGTCACTATCACTTCATTATCAGATCTAGCTGGGTATGTTAAGATATCATACTTCATGTAAAAACAAAGTCACTATCACTTCATTATCAGATCTAGCTGGGTATGTTAGATATCATACTTCATTTAAAAATAAAGTTACTATCACTTCATTATCAGATCTAGCTGGGTATGTTAGATATCATACTTCATTTAAAAACAAAGTCACTATCACTTCATTATCAGATCTAGCTGGGTATGTTAGATATCATACTTCATTTAAAAACAAAGTTACTATAACTTCATTATCAGATCTAGCTGGGTATGTTAGATATCATACTTCATTTAAAAACAAAGTTACTATAACTTCATTATCAGATCTAGCTGGGTATGTTAGATATCATACTTCATTTAAAAACAAAGTTACTATCACTTCATTATCAGATCTAGCTGGGTATGTTAGATATCATACTTCATTTAAAAATAAAGTTACTATCACTTCATTATCAGATCTAGCTGGGTATGTTAGATATCATACTTCATGTAAAAACAAAGTCACTATCACTTCATTATCAGATCTAGCTGGGTATGTTAGATATCATACTTCATGTAAAAACAAAGTTACTATCACTTCATTATCAGATCTAGCTGGGTATGTTAGATATCATACTTCATTTAAAAACAAAGTTACTATAACTTCATTATCAGATCTAGCTGGGTATGTTAGATATCATACTTCATTTAAAAACAAAGTTACTATAACTTCATTATCAGATCTAGCTGGGTATGTTAGATATCATACTTCATTTAAAAACAAAGTTACTATAACTTCATTATCAGATCTAGCTGGGTATGTTAGATATCATACTTCATTTAAAAACAAAGTTACTATAACTTCATTATCAGATCTAGCTGGGTATGTTAGATATCATACTTCATTTAAAAACAAAGTTACTATCACTTCATTATCAGATCTAGCTGGGTATGTTAGATATCATACTTCATTTAAAAACAAAGTTACTATAACTTCATTATCAGATCTAGCTGGGTATGTTAGATATCATACTTCATTTAAAAACAAAGTTACTATAACTTCATTATCAGATCTAGCTGGGTATGTTAGATATCATACTTCATTTAAAAACAAAGTTACTATCACTTCATTATCAGATCTAGCTGGGTATGTTAGATATCATACTTCATTTAAAAACAAAGTTACTATAACTTCATTATCAGATCTAGCTGGGTATGTTAGATATCATACTTCATTTAAAAACAAAGTCACTATCACTTCATTATCAGATCTAGCTGGGTATGTTAGATATCATACTTCATTTAAAAACAAAGTTACTATAACTTCATTATCAGATCTAGCTGGGTATGTTAGATATCATACTTCATGTAAAAACAAAGTCACTATCACTTCATTATCAGATCTAGCTGGGTATGTTAGATATCATACTTCATTTAAAAACAAAGTCACTATCACTTCATTATCAGATCTAGCTGGGTATGTTAGATATCATACTTCATGTAAAAACAAAGTCACTATCACTTCATTATCAGATCTAGCTGGGTATGTTAGATATCATACTTCATTTAAAAACAAAGTTACTATCACTTCATTATCAGATCTAGCTGGGTATGTTAGATATCATACTTCATGTAAAAACAAAGTCACTATCACTTCATTATCAGATCTAGCTGGGTATGTTAGATATCATACTTCATTTAAAAACAAAGTTACTATAACTTCATTATCAGATCTAGCTGGGTATGTTAGATATCATACTTCATGTAAAAACAAAGTCACTATCACTTCATTATCAGATCTAGCTGGGTATGTTAGATATCATACTTCATGTAAAAACAAAGTTACTATCACTTCATTATCAGATCTAGCTGGGTATGTTAGATATCATACTTCATTTAAAAATAAAGTCACTATCACTTCATTATCAGATCTAGCTGGGTATGTTAGATATCATACTTCATGTAAAAACAAAGTTACTATAACTTCATTATCAGATCTAGCTGGGTATGTTAGATATCATACTTCATTTAAAAACAAAGTTACTATCACTTCATTATCAGATCTAGCTGGGTATGTTAGATATCATACTTCATTTAAAAACAAAGTTACTATCACTTCATTATCAGATCTAGCTGGGTATGTTAGATATCATACTTCATGTAAAAACAAAGTCACTATCACTTCATTATCAGATCTAGCTGGGTATGTTAGATATCATACTTCATGTAAAAACAAAGTTACTATCACTTCATTATCAGATCTAGCTGGGTATGTTAGATATCATACTTCATTTAAAAACAAAGTTACTATAACTTCATTATCAGATCTAGCTGGGTATGTTAGATATCATACTTCATTTAAAAACAAAGTTACTATAACTTCATTATCAGATCTAGCTGGGTATGTTAGATATCATACTTCATTTAAAAACAAAGTTACTATAACTTCATTATCAGATCTAGCTGGGTATGTTAGATATCATACTTCATTTAAAAACAAAGTTACTATAACTTCATTATCAGATCTAGCTGGGTATGTTAGATATCATACTTCATTTAAAAACAAAGTTACTATCACTTCATTATCAGATCTAGCTGGGTATGTTAGATATCATACTTCATTTAAAAACAAAGTTACTATAACTTCATTATCAGATCTAGCTGGGTATGTTAGATATCATACTTCATTTAAAAACAAAGTTACTATAACTTCATTATCAGATCTAGCTGGGTATGTTAGATATCATACTTCATTTAAAAACAAAGTTACTATCACTTCATTATCAGATCTAGCTGGGTATGTTAGATATCATACTTCATTTAAAAACAAAGTTACTATAACTTCATTATCAGATCTAGCTGGGTATGTTAGATATCATACTTCATTTAAAAACAAAGTCACTATCACTTCATTATCAGATCTAGCTGGGTATGTTAGATATCATACTTCATTTAAAAACAAAGTTACTATAACTTCATTATCAGATCTAGCTGGGTATGTTAGATATCATACTTCATGTAAAAACAAAGTCACTATCACTTCATTATCAGATCTAGCTGGGTATGTTAGATATCATACTTCATTTAAAAACAAAGTCACTATCACTTCATTATCAGATCTAGCTGGGTATGTTAGATATCATACTTCATGTAAAAACAAAGTCACTATCACTTCATTATCAGATCTAGCTGGGTATGTTAGATATCATACTTCATTTAAAAACAAAGTTACTATCACTTCATTATCAGATCTAGCTGGGTATGTTAGATATCATACTTCATGTAAAAACAAAGTCACTATCACTTCATTATCAGATCTAGCTGGGTATGTTAGATATCATACTTCATTTAAAAACAAAGTTACTATAACTTCATTATCAGATCTAGCTGGGTATGTTAGATATCATACTTCATGTAAAAACAAAGTCACTATCACTTCATTATCAGATCTAGCTGGGTATGTTAGATATCATACTTCATGTAAAAACAAAGTTACTATCACTTCATTATCAGATCTAGCTGGGTATGTTAGATATCATACTTCATTTAAAAATAAAGTCACTATCACTTCATTATCAGATCTAGCTGGGTATGTTAGATATCATACTTCATGTAAAAACAAAGTTACTATAACTTCATTATCAGATCTAGCTGGGTATGTTAGATATCATACTTCATTTAAAAACAAAGTTACTATCACTTCATTATCAGATCTAGCTGGGTATGTTAGATATCATACTTCATTTAAAAACAAAGTTACTATCACTTCATTATCAGATCTAGCTGGGTATGTTAGATATCATACTTCATTTAAAAACAAAGTTACTATAACTTCATTATCAGATCTAGCTGGGTATGTTAAGATATCATACTTCATGTAAAAACAAAGTCACTATCACTTCATTATCAGATCTAGCTGGGTATGTTAGATATCATACTTCATGTAAAAACAAAGTTACTATAACTTCATTATCAGATCTAGCTGGGTATGTTATATATCATACTTCATGTAAAAACAAAGTCACTATCACTTCATTATCAGATCTAGCTGGGTATGTTAGATATCATACTTCATGTAAAAACAAAGTTACTATCACTTCATTATCAGATCTAGCTGGGTATGTTAAGATATCATACTTCATGTAAAAACAAAGTCACTATCACTTCATTATCAGATCTAGCTGGGTATGTTAGATATCATACTTCATGTAAAAACAAAGTTACTATCACTTCATTATCAGATCTAGCTGGGTATGTTAAGATATCATACTTCATGTAAAAACAAAGTTACTATCACTTCATTATCAGATCTAGCTGGGTATGTTAGATATCATACTTCATTTAAAAACAAAGTTACTATAACTTCATTATCAGATCTAGCTGGGTATGTTAGATATCATACTTCATTTAAAAACAAAGTTACTATAACTTCATTATCAGATCTAGCTGGGTATGTTAGATATCATACTTCATGTAAAAACAAAGTCACTATCACTTCATTATCAGATCTAGCTGGGTATGTTAGATATCATACTTCATGTAAAAACAAAGTTACTATCACTTCATTATCAGATCTAGCTGGGTATGTTAGATATCATACTTCATTTAAAAATAAAGTCACTATCACTTCATTATCAGATCTAGCTGGGTATGTTAGATATCATACTTCATTTAAAAACAAAGTTACTATAACTTCATTATCAGATCTAGCTGGGTATGTTAGATATCATACTTCATTTAAAAACAAAGTTACTATAACTTCATTATCAGATCTAGCTGGGTATGTTAGATATCATACTTCATTTAAAAACAAAGTTACTATAACTTCATTATCAGATCTAGCTGGGTATGTTAGATATCATACTTCATGTAAAAACAAAGTCACTATCACTTCATTATCAGATCTAGCTGGGTATGTTAGATATCATACTTCATGTAAAAACAAAGTTACTATCACTTCATTATCAGATCTAGCTGGGTATGTTAGATATCATACTTCATTTAAAAATAAAGTCACTATCACTTCATTATCAGATCTAGCTGGGTATGTTAGATATCATACTTCATTTAAAAACAAAGTCACTATCACTTCATTATCAGATCTAGCTGGGTATGTTAGATATCATACTTCATTTAAAAACAAAGTTACTATCACTTCATTATCAGATCTAGCTGGGTATGTTAGATATCATACTTCATTTAAAAACAAAGTCACTATAACTTCATTATCAGATCTAGCTGGGTATGTTAGATATCATACTTCATGTAAAAACAAAGCCTGTATCACTTCATTATCAGATCTAGCTGGGTATGTTAGATATCATACTTCATTTAAAAACAAAGCCTGTATCACTTCATTATCAGATCTAGCTGGGTATGTTAGATATCATACTTCATTTAAAAACAAAGTTACTATAACTTCATTATCAGATCTAGCTGGGTATGTTAAGATATCATACTTCATGTAAAAACAAAGTCACTATCACTTCATTATCAGATCTAGCTGGGTATGTTAAGATATCATACTTCATGTAAAAACAAAGTTACTATCACTTCATTATCAGATCTAGCTGGGTATGTTAAGATATCATACTTCATGTAAAAACAAAGTTACTATAACTTCATTATCAGATCTAGCTGGGTATGTTAGATATCATACTTCATGTAAAAACAAAGTCACTATCACTTCATTATCAGATCTAGCTGGGTATGTTAAGATATCATACTTCATGTAAAAACAAAGTTACTATCACTTCATTATCAGATCTAGCTGGGTATGTTAAGATATCATACTTCATGTAAAAACAAAGTTACTATCACTTCATTATCAGATCTAGCTGGGTATGTTAAGATATCATACTTCATGTAAAAACAAAGTTACTATAACTTCATTATCAGATCTAGCTGGGTATGTTAAGATATCGTGCTTCATGTAAAAACAACATCACTATCACTTCATTATCAGATCTAGCTGGGAATGTTAAGATATCGTGCTTCATGTAAAAACAAAGTCACTATCACTTCATTATCAGATCTAGCTGGGAATGTTAAGATATCGTGCTTCATGTAAAAACAAAGTCACTATAACTTCATTATCAGATCTAGCTGGGTATGTTAGATATCATACTTCATTTAAAAATAAAGTTACTATCACTTCATTATCAGATCTAGCTGGGTATGTTAGATATCATACTTCATTTAAAAACAAAGTTACTATCACTTCATTATCAGATCTAGCTGGGTATGTTAGATATCATACTTCATTTAAAAACAAAGTTACTATAACTTCATTATCAGATCTAGCTGGGTATGTTAGATATCATACTTCATTTAAAAACAAAGTTACTATCACTTCATTATCAGATCTAGCTGGGTATGTTAGATATCATACTTCATTTAAAAACAAAGTTACTATCACTTCATTATCAGATCTAGCTGGGTATGTTAGATATCATACTTCATTTAAAAACAAAGTTACTATAACTTCATTATCAGATCTAGCTGGGTATGTTAAGATATCATACTTCATGTAAAAACAAAGTCACTATCACTTCATTATCAGATCTAGCTGGGTATGTTAAGATATCGTGCTTCATGTAAAAACAAAGTCACTATAACTTCATTATCAGATCTAGCTGGGTATGTTAAGATATCATACTTCATTTAAAAACAAAGTCACTATCACTTCATTATCAGATCTAGCTGGGTATGTTAAGATATCGTGCTTCATGTAAAAACAAAGTCACTATCACTTCATTATCAGATCTAGCTGGGTATGTTAGATATCATACTTCATTTAAAAACAAAGTTACTATAACTTCATTATCAGATCTAGCTGGGTATGTTAAGATATCATACTTCATGTAAAAACAAAGTCACTATCACTTCATTATCAGATCTAGCTGGGTATGTTAAGATATCGTGCTTCATGTAAAAACAAAGTCACTATAACTTCATTATCAGATCTAGCTGGGTATGTTAAGATATCATACTTCATTTAAAAACAAAGTCACTATCACTTCATTATCAGATCTAGCTGGGTATGTTAAGATATCGTGCTTCATGTAAAAACAAAGTCACTATCACTTCATTATCAGATCTAGCTGGGAATGTTAAGATATCATACTTCATGTAAAAACAAAGTCACTATCACTTCATTATCAGATCTAGCTGGGAATGTTAAGATATCGTGCTTCATGTAAAAACAAAGTCACTATCACTTCATTATCAGATCTAGCTGGGAATGTTAAGATATCGTGCTTCATGTAAAAACAAAGTCACTATCACTTCATTATCAGATCTAGCTGGGTATGTTAAGATATCATACTTCATGTAAAAACAAAGTTACTATCACTTCATTATCAGATCTAGCTGGGTATGTTAGATATCATACTTCATGTAAAAATAAAGTCACTATCACTTCATTATCAGATCTAGCTGGGTATGTTAGATATCATACTTCATGTAAAAACAAAGTTACTATCACTTCATTATCAGATCTAGCTGGGTATGTTAGATATCATACTTCATTTAAAAACAAAGTTACTATCACTTCATTATCAGATCTAGCTGGGTATGTTAGATATCATACTTCATTTAAAAACAAAGTCACTATAACTTCATTATCAGATCTAGCTGGGTATGTTAGATATCATACTTCATTTAAAAACAAAGTTACTATCACTTCATTATCAGATCTAGCTGGGTATGTTAGATATCATACTTCATTTAAAAATAAAGTTACTATCACTTCATTATCAGATCTAGCTGGGTATGTTAGATATCATACTTCATGTAAAAACAAAGTTACTATCACTTCATTATCAGATCTAGCTGGGTATGTTAGATATCATACTTCATGTAAAAACAAAGTCACTATCACTTCATTATCAGATCTAGCTGGGAATGTTAAGATATCATACTTCATGTAAAAACAAAGTCACTATAACTTCATTATCAGATCTAGCTGGGAATGTTAAGATATCGTGCTTCATGTAAAAACAAAGTCACTATCACTTCATTATCAGATCTAGCTGGGAATGTTAAGATATCATACTTCATGTAAAAACAAAGTCACTATAACTTCATTATCAGATCTAGCTGGGAATGTTAAGATATCGTGCTTCATGTAAAAACAAAGTCACTATCACTTCATTATCAGATCTAGCTGGGAATGTTAAGATATCGTGCTTCATGTAAAAACAACATCACTATCACTTCATTATCAGATCTAGCTGGGAATGTTAAGATATCGTGCTTCATGTAAAAACAAAGTCACTATCACTTCATTATCAGATCTAGCTGGGAATGTTAAGATATCGTGCTTCATGTAAAAACAACATCACTATCACTTCATTATCAGATCTAGCTGGGTATGTTAAGATATCGTGCTTCATGTAAAAACAAAGTCACTATCACTTCATTATCAGATCTAGCTGGGAATGTTAAGATATCATACTTCATGTAAAAACAACATCACTATCACTTCATTATCAGATCTAGCTGGGTATGTTAAGATATCGTGCTTCATGTAAAAACAAAGTCACTATCACTTCATTATCAGATCTAGCTGGGAATGTTAAGATATCGTGCTTCATGTAAAAACAAAGTCACTATAACTTCATTATCAGATCTAGCTGGGTATGTTAAGATATCGTGCTTCATGTAAAAACAAAGTCACTATCACTTCATTATCAGATCTAGCTGGGTATGTTAAGATATCGTGCTTCATGTAAAAACAAAGTCACTATAACTTCATTATCAGATCTAGCTGGGTATGTTAAGATATCGTGCTTCATGTAAAAACAAAGTCACTATAACTTCATTATCAGATCTAGCTGGGTATGTTAAGATATCGTGCTTCATGTAAAAACAAAGTCACTATAACTTCATTATCAGATCTAGCTGGGTATGTTAAGATATCGTGCTTCATGTAAAAACAAAGTCACTATAACTTCATTATCAGATCTAGCTGGGTATGTTAAGATATCGTGCTTCATGTAAAAACAAAGTCACTATAACTTCATTATCAGATCTAGCTGGGTATGTTAAGATATCGTGCTTCATGTAAAAACAAAGTCACTATCACTTCATTATCAGATCTAGCTGGGTATGTTAAGATATCGTGCTTCATGTAAAAACAAAGTCACTATAACTTCATTATCAGATCTAGCTGGGTATGTTAAGATATCGTGCTTCATGTAAAAACAAAGTCACTATAACTTCATTATCAGATCTAGCTGGGTATGTTAAGATATCGTGCTTCATGTAAAAACAAAGTCACTATAACTTCATTATCAGATCTAGCTGGGTATGTTAAGATATCGTGCTTCATGTAAAAACAAAGTCACTATAACTTCATTATCAGATCTAGCTGGGTATGTTAAGATATCGTGCTTCATGTAAAAACAAAGTCACTATCACTTCATTATCAGATCTAGCTGGGTATGTTAAGATATCATACTTCATGTAAAAACAAAGTCACTATAACTTCATTATCAGATCTAGCTGGGTATGTTAAGATATCGTGCTTCATGTAAAAACAAAGTCACTATAACTTCATTATCAGATCTAGCTGGGTATGTTAGATATCATACTTCATGTAAAAACAAAGTCACTATCACTTCATTATCAGATCTAGCTGGGTATGTTAAGATATCATACTTCATGTAAAAACAAAGTTACTATCACTTCATTATCAGATCTAGCTGGGTATGTTAAGATATCATACTTCATGTAAAAACAAAGTCACTATCACTTCATTATCAGATCTAGCTGGGTATGTTAAGATATCATACTTCATGTAAAAACAAAGTTACTATCACTTCATTATCAGATCTAGCTGGGTATGTTAGATATCATACTTCATGTAAAAACAAAGTCACTATCACTTCATTATCAGATCTAGCTGGGTATGTTAAGATATCATACTTCATGTAAAAACAAAGTTACTATCACTTCATTATCAGATCTAGCTGGGTATGTTAGATATCATACTTCATGTAAAAACAAAGTTACTATCACTTCATTATCAGATCTGGCTGGGTATGTTAGATATCATACTTCATGTAAAAACAAAGTTACTATCACTTCATTATCAGATCTAGCTGGGTATGTTAGATATCATACTTCATGTAAAAACAAAGTTACTATCACTTCATTATCAGATCTAGCTGGGTATGTTAGATATCATACTTCATGTAAAAACAAAGTTACTATCACTTCATTATCAGATCTAGCTGGGTATGTTAGATATCATACTTCATGTAAAAACAAAGTTACTATCACTTCATTATCAGATCTAGCTGGGTATGTTAGATATCATACTTCATGTAAAAACAAAGTTACTATCACTTCATTATCAGATCTAGCTGGGTATGTTAAGATATCGTGCTTCATGTAAAAACAAAGTCACTATCACTTTATAACACATTCACAGAATATATGTGACTCAAGTTCCAAGCCAGAGTTTAGTGTGCCTGTCATTTGCAGAATGAAGTCCCCCAGAGGGTGAATTTAGTGATGCTATCCTGCATAGCAGGTTACCATAACTAAATTCACTCTATGGGGACCTCAATCTGCTTAGACCTCATCTTCTAGGAAATATCTATAGTCTCAAATTAACGTTGTTTTTAGTTACTTTTTCCCCTTTTGTTCAGTTTCTATATCTCCTAATTTGCCGAAGATAAAATGCATAATCGAGGTGACTAATGCGTGAACATCACCAACTTCAATCTGATCCTAGGTCTCCCATAGCAGTTGAGGCCTAAACATAATGAGGCCTCCAGAGGGTGAATTAGGTGATGCTAGCCCGCTATGCAGGACAGCATCACTAAATTCACCCTCTGGGGACCTCATTCTGCAAATGTCAGACACACTAAACTCAGACTTGGAATAAACGCATTAAACAGTTTGAAAATTTTCATGTATCAATATTGAGTTCCTTTTTGTTCACTTACTTGCAGACGGCTGGATGGAAATATCGTCCTGATGAAGTTCAGTTTACAGAGAGCGAACCTTCAGTTAGCACGATTCCAATGGTTACACGAGGACATATTCACGCAGTCTGGGCGAGCTATTAACCAGTTCATTATGCCTAGCAGGGCATCTATCATGTCAGAAATGAAAAAGGTATATATTCATGTAGTCTGGGTGATCTATTAACCAGTTTATCATGTCTAACGGGGCATCCATCTTGTGAGAAATGAAAAAGATATATATTTACACAGTCTGGGCGAGCTATAGTACCAGTTCATCATGCCTAAGTGACTAAGTGAGCATAAGGCCAAACTTTTTTATTTTTATGCTTTACGGATTTTTTTTAACCTTGTTTTGGTAGGGTCGGTCGGAAAAAAAATAAAAATGCTAGAACCATTTTTTTTTTTTGGACATTCGCTAAGGTGGTAATTGTGTCTTTATATTTCTCTGTCAGTCACTTACAAGTTACAGAGAACAGTTTTCGGATGTATATCACAAATTTCAAATCCAGTACTATTATTTCAAACATAACTCAGCTTATTGAATAATATTGAAAAAATCCAGAAATAAAGAGTAAATGGACTCTCCCATTCAGTTATAATGTATACATTAAAAAAGTCCATTATTCATCTGGATGGATGTCATGGAAAAATAAGTAGCCGACAGATAATATATGTGCAGAAGGATTCTTATTAGTTGGTGGGAAATGTTCCGATAATAAGTTTAGAACTTGTTGAACTTATTATCTGAAC